>PGSH02015837.1:0-59859 GCA_002915635.3 Ambystoma mexicanum
ACAGTTGTTGCTTAAAAAGAAAAAGGGGAGTTGGGGGCTGTGAGGAGTGCCGGCTCATCACACTTCCTCTACTACTGGAGTGCAAGGTAACCTATTAAAGGAACATCATGACACTAATTTATTTATTTTTACTTATTTGATTGTTCATTTATACAGTGCGTATACACAGGTGGAGAGCTTAAAAGTGCTTCAAGGCAGGAAGGGAACAAGGAAATACAGTAATCGCTCTTAGGCCTTGAAGTTTCCGAGTGATTGACAGAAAAACTAGCATACTCGGCCTGACGGCATTTCACCTAGTGCAAGTGCATGAAGTGTTACAGTAGCGACCAAGCTAGGGAGAAGGGACACAAAGGGGTGGGGGAGGACAGGACGGTATGCAGTGATTATCATGAATACCAAAATAACTAATACCATTATAACAAACCTAAAATAACGAATTCCAAAATATTGAATTCGGAAAAAAAAAAAAAGGGGTTGGAAGGGGATAGTGGTTTTGGGGGTTGGGGAAAAGTATTAAGAATGAAAAAATGGGGGTTGGGGGGTTGTTTGGGGCGGAACCCCCCACCCCCAAAAAAAACGATAAAGGAATTTGTTATTTGGGAATTTGTTATAATGGTATTCTTTATTATGGTATTACTTATTTTGGATTCGTCATAATTACATGTAACCGACAGGACAGACAA
This sequence comes from Ambystoma mexicanum, assembly GCA_002915635.3. Lineage (NCBI taxonomy): Eukaryota > Metazoa > Chordata > Amphibia > Caudata > Ambystomatidae > Ambystoma > Ambystoma mexicanum. The sequence continues at coordinate 684 of PGSH02015837.1, forward strand.
ACTAACTAGTCCTGGCACATTTAGGTCATGCATGTGTACAGATGGAAGTGCGAGGAAGGGGAGCCTGGGGGGAACAAATGTGTCCAGTGCAGCAGGGCCCTAGGTTAAGTGCAGAGAGGGTGTCCCGCGCATGGAGCGTGATCTGAAAGTGCAGTAATGCTGAACATAGTGCAGTGGCCCGGAGGCAAGTGTAAAAGACTGGCGGGGAGCCTGGGACCTGTAAGGCTCTGGAGGTGAACCAGGCAACCAGTCAGCAAAACTGAACAGAGTTAGGGAGGAGAAGGAGGGTGGAGAGAAAAAGAACGGAGATTAGCAGGGGAGAGAGAAGGAGGAAGAGAAGAGGAAGGTCTTGAGGAGTTTACGGAACTTAAGGTGCTCCGGCTCAAGACGGAGAGAGGCAGGGAGGCTGTTCCAGAGGGAGGCACCTGCAGAGGATAGAGATCTACCCCCAAATCTCTGTTTGTGAAAGTGGCTCACCTGCAGAGAGTTGGAGGAGGACGAGTGGAGGACTCTAGAGGGAGAGTATTTAGGAAGAGAGCGTTGTAGATAGTGCAGGCCCTGGCCCAGAAAGCCTTGTGGATTATGCAGAGGGTCTTGAACTTGATCCTTGCAGCCACGGGGAGCCAGTGGAGGGATTTCAGCACCAGAGAGATGCAATCCCTGGGCTTGAGGGCAAGGATAAGTCTTGCGGTTCTGTTCTGGATGAGTTGTAGAGGACAGAGAGTAGAGGTAGGAAGACTGAGAAAGAGACTGTTGCAATAGTCCAGCCTAGAGAGAGCCAGGGCTTGCAATGTGGTGAGTCTCTGGGGGAAAGTGAGAAAAGGCAGAAAACCTCTCAGTAGGTGCAGTTGGTAGTGGGCCTCATTGGTAGGTGAGGGCGCAGGGCCTATGGAGGTCAGCCAGTGTGTGAGTGGGAAAGCGGCAGCAGGGGTCCCAATGAGTACTATCTCTGTCTTACTGGCATTCAGGCAAAGATTGTTATCAGCAAACCAAGACTGACCTGTAGATAGACAGGAATGAGCGAGGTGGTGATCGACGGGAGCCTGAAAGAGAGCTGGGCCAAGTTCGGACATCCGATTACCGCTTGTCCTGATGGCCATCAGATCTACACCCACTTCTGCGACCAAGATGTCTCCATTTGAGCTCATGACTGGGCAAAGGATGGTGCTACCTCAGCATCTGCTCTACAGAACACAAGAGCAGACCCTGATAAATGCCTCCACAACTCATGAGTATGTTGAGAATCGAAGAAAACACCTTCAACATGGATTTGCATACGCTCAGCGGAATCTGGAAACATCTGCAGAGGGGTGAAGACTCAATATGATTTAAAAACAACTAAAAAGGAATACCAAGTAGGAGACAGGGTCTACTTGTACAATATTCAAAGGAACCAGACCAAAGAGCAAACATTTTTGCCAAGCTGGTGCAGTCCTTTTGAAATTGTAGATACAATTTCACCTGTCGCCTATAGAATCCACATCCCAAAGGAGAACTGACAGAAGAGAAATGGGTCCATATTAATCAGCTAAAAAAGTTGTCACCCTAGGCACACTTTGCAGCAAATTGAGGAGCCCATAGAAAACCAAATAGAGGAGACATCTGGAGAATAAGAACAAGAAAACGAAGAAGCAGAAGGGAACAGATAGATTTATAGGTATAATTATTTAACAGGGAGTATTGTTTTTTCCTCATTGTCAGGATAAAAGGGATTCCCAAAACCTCTAGAAAAACCAATAGTTATCTGTGTCTTGTGAGTGAGCTTTTGTCTTGTTATCTGAATATTGTCATTGTTACAATGCATGTGTGTCCCACTGCTGTCAACCTTCCCGGTGGGCAATCTGTGGGAAAATGTAGTAGCCGGTTTGTGTTTATTTCATAGATTCATACTGGTTCTGCCCATTCATCAACAAGGAGGACCTCCCCGTGGACCGGGAAAGGAAAGAGCCAAGGAAAAAAATTCAGGGGAGTCACTCAACACCACAAAGGAAGACCTCAGGGAAAGCTGTGGGTGTCGTTCCACGCTCCAACAAGAGACAGTGGGAGGATCGTGTTGTACCGCTCCCTGATGGAAGAAGGACTCCTACCTGATGAACCCCACCTTGCCCACCCTGATGAATCCCGTTTTGCCCTACTGATGATGCCCACTTTGCCTTACTCTCCATCGACAAGGATCTCAGAAGAGTCGGGGGGATTTGTGGGCTACTTTGACCCACTCAGCAGTACTTCCATCCATAACAAAGCTGCATTTCAGCACAAACAGCAAAATGGCTGCGCTGGCTCTTTTGAGAACCACTGCCTCACACCAAAAATGCATTTTGCAACTACAAAAAGATGGCTTCACCATCTTGCCAAGCACATATTGGGCAGGGTGGAACAAGGGGGCACACTGAAAAAGCCTGCCAGTGTGTTGCTTACATGTACAAAATAAGGGGAGTGAAAAAGCAGCGCTGCTTTGCTGCAAGGCCAAAGTTCCCATTGAAATAGGAAATATTTCACATTGAAAAGGATGCTGCTCTGAGGCTATTTTCATCTGTTCCTCATCACACTGCTTTCATCAGTGAGACCCTGCCATGCCCATTCATGTTCATATTGTACTCCATCAGAAAAGAGCAGTATCCCTGAATGACAGGATGTGTCAGCCAAATCTGGGGAAAATCAACAAAAGCTTTACTTCAGCAACACGGAAAAACTTTTGACTTTTGCTACAAAATGTCAGAAATCACTGCTTTAAAAGAAATTTTAGCTCTCTGCGCACATGTCAATCTCAAGAGACCTTGGCCTTGTACAGACTGTTGGGTACAAGAAGCTAATTATGGCTACAAAACAATGTGGAAGTGCAGATGAAAGAGGCAAACCGATTTTGCAAGAAAAAGGCCAGCAGCACTACATGTTTAAATGTACTTTTGCAAATAACAAAAAATACTTGTTTAAAAGTGTATGTTGGATAAGACCCTGCCCTTATCTAGCAATGTGAAGGGGTTTGTGCTGTGAAAGATATGTGAGAGATCTCATTCAACAAGCTTTATTCTGATGTATAACAAAAAGAAATAAAATAAGGAATTATAAGTCAGTGGCTGCAGGGGGAAAGCACCCAAACAGGTTTCTGCTTGGGGGGATGCTAGCAACAGAAGGCCCCTCACAGTAAATCCTAGAACACACAAGTGATGATTGCTACCTTGGCAGAATTGGGTCTGGGCTGAGCCCTCTTACAATGGAGATCTGGGACATGGATGTGTGAAGTGAGAAATCACATCTCCCTGCGACTTCTGCTGGGAATTTCAGAGCCAACTCAAGAGCAGCCTTGGAAGCTATGCCCATATATGGGGAACAATACTGAACATTTGCCTCCAAAGACTATTTTATTAAGAAACTTTGAAGACTTTTATCTTTGCAACAGGATTTCGCAAACATTTTAAAAGTTAACAGGGTGAATGTAGTTTTGTGGTTTATAATTTAAGATGTTGTAGCCTTCACAGAGAATTGGGTATTCCACAGAAAGTGTACATGATGCCAACGCAAGATTTGATACTGACATGCCTAATGATAATCTATACACACACGTGTAAAGTTACAGAATTTTAGGCCGACTATTTCACATCAAAAATGACTAAAAATTATTACAATGGCGAAACAATGTCTTACATATTGTAGAGTTGGACTGGCATGTTCTGCAGGAAATATGCAACCTATTTATGTAATTTGTTAAGATGCCCCAACTGTACAAATGTGCCATTTATGGCAAAACTGGATTTTAGCTAAAGTGTCTGTGGGAGGTTCTGGACATTGTAAAACTCACATCATAAATCTGACATCATGCCCTTGAAACCCAACCAGTTGAGAGCAAGGCGTCAACCATTACCCCTGACCAATCCAGTTGTTTAGAGGCATGCTTAGCTAAACCTGCCCTGCCAAATAATTCAATGATGTCACCATGCTCTATAAAAAGGGTCCCTGACAGAACTCTGGACAGACGCTTTCCTAAATTAAATTTCCTGCACCTGCGTTCCTGATCTTCTACCTTCATCCTGCCAGACTCCAGATCCCACTGCCAAGCCAAAGCATAGCTGATTCCAGTTCCCACTGCAAGGCCAAAGCATTGCTGACCATCCCAGCAAGGCCTCAATCCTGAAACCACACTAAAAATCCCAATACCTAAATTGAGAAGCTGTGGTATTCTTTTGGGAAGAATCCTGAAACCAGAACGGCTTCTTGCCCACTAACTGCATGCCCGCTGCAACCCTGCCATCCAGCTGGCCTGATTATCTCGTGACCAGACCTTTGCCCAGCTGTCTTTTGCCAGGAGAGTCCGCTATCCGGTGACCAGAATCTTTTGTGACCAGAACCGGTTGACTGTCCAAAATCCCAGATTCAAAAGTGAACTCTGAGTATCCTACATCCCATGACACATAGTCTACCCCATCTTGACTTTTGTCTTTGTTCCACTCTCTAAGCAACCCTATCCATAACCTGATAACTTGTATTGACTGTTCTAATTCTCTGTGCACCCTTTTCTTGTTTTCTAGTGTTAGCACAATTCTTTCATTCATCTTCTTGAGTAACTCCTTAGGCATAGTTTGAGTAACCAAACTAATTTTCACATAAAGTTGTACGCTGGGATGACAAGGTTGACGTCGCGAATCAACCTTGGATCTTACTGTGTCCCTCTTTAACAATATAGTCTAAATAATTTAGTTTAAGTAAAATGTGTCTTTATTTCAAAACCGATTTTCTCATTTTTAACTGCTTTATTTTCCTAAAAACGAACCTCATTCTACCTTCCAAATCTCTCTTAATTCACCAGCTATATCCCTCCTTTCACTTCTACATTATCACTGTGCTATACATCTATTCCCCTGCCAAAAAACCGCATTCCGAATCAGTGTTTTTCACCAGTTTTTGTAAAAAACGTTTTTAACATTTAAAGCTGAAAAAGTGTAAATGCTACTTTTCCACGCATGAATCCGGCTGCACTGTGTTTTCAATTTCAATCTGTTTTGTGAACTGTATGCTTTTATGATACTTTGCCTGATGGTTGATAGTGATATAACATCCCTAATACTATGATAAAACATATGCATATCATTATTTCAGCACACATATAATTAATTATTTACAAAATCTGAGTGTCATTTTATTTGTAGGTTAAGGGAACATTGCAGGGGGAAACCTTAACTTGGGTGCTACCTATCCTAATTCAAAAAGTGCTCCTATTCATATGTGCTTTGGATATGTTTTACTATAAGGTTAACCAAGTGCATTCCTTTCATTTCCATTGTCATTATCACCCCATTGGTGATTGCTGCCCAATATTACAATTTGTGGGATTTTTGTGAACTTTTAAAATAAATAAATATTGTATGTTCACCAACCGGCCTGGTTCATGGTCCATTGTGACACAGATTATTTGTAAAAGGGGGTGTGAGAGGGGTCAGGTACTGGCTCAATTTGAATTTGTTGAAATTAAAGAAAAAGCATTCCTTTTGAGCACCACATCCCAGGCTAAGACCAAGTGTCCTGGTCCAGTGTGTGACACAATTGGAATCCTTAACAGTCTGGACTTGAGAGGGCAGCCTGGGATCTATCTGGGGTAGTGTCAGAGGTGAAGGTAGCTGCCTAGGGTAATGTTGGAAGTTAAGGGGGTGGGTGGGTGGTGTCTGTACTTGTGGGGATGTCTGGGTGGTGTTGGAGGTGGAGGGGGCTGCCTGGGGTAGTGTTGGAGGGGAAGGGGCTGCCTGGGGTAGAGTCAGAGGTGAAGGGGGCTAGTGGGTGATGTTTGGACCTGAGGGGGCTGTCTGGGGTATTGTAGGCGGTAAAGGGGACCCGTGGCTGGTGTCTGGACTTGAGGAGGCTGCCTGAGGTAGTGTTTGAGGTGAAGGGGGCTGGTGGATGGTGTCTGGGCTTGAGGGAGCTGCCTGGGGAAGTGTCGGAGGCGAAGGGGGCTGCCTGGGATGGTGTCACATGTGAAGGGACTGACTGGGCTAATTTCAGAGGTGAAGGGGGCTGCCTGGGGTAGGGTGGGAGGTAAAGGGGGCTGGTTGGTGATGTCTGAACTTGAGGGGGCTTCCTGGGGTTGTGACTGAGATGAAGGGGGCTGGTGGGTGGTATCTGGACTTGAGGGGCTGTCTGGGGCAGTGTAGGAGGTGAAGGAGACTGGTGGGTGGTGTCTGGACTTGAGGGGGCTGTCTGGGGGCAGTGTAGGAGGTGAAGGAGACTGGTGGGTGGTGTCTGGGCTTGAGCGGGTTGCCTGGGGTAGTGTCAGAGCTGAAAGGGTCTGCCTGGGGTAGTGTTGGAGGTAAAGGGGGCTGCCTGGTGTGGTGTTGCATATGAAGGGGGCTGCCACGTGTAATGTTGGAGGTGAAGGGGGCTGCCTGGGGTAGTGTGGGAGGTGAAGGGGGCTGGTGGGTGATATCTGGACTTGAGGGGCCTGCCTGTAGGTAGTGTTGGAGATGAAGGGGGCTGGTGAGTGTTGCCTGGGCTTGAATGGGCTGTCTGGGGTAGAGTTAGAGGTGAAGGAGGCTGCCTGGGGTACTGTGAGAGGTGAATGGGGCGGGTGGGTGGTGTCTGAATTTGAGGGGGCTGCCTGGGGTAGTGTCAGAGGTGAAGGGGCTGCCTGGGGTAGTGTCGGAGGTGAAGGAGACTGCCTGGGGTAGTGTCTGCTGTGAAGGGGGCTGCCTGGGTTATTGTCTGAGGTGAAGGGGACTGGTGGGTGGTGTGCAGAAGGGGTATACGCTTGCAGATTGGGTGCCTAGGGTGTAGGGGGAGTGGAATTGCAGTTTCGCAGAGGTGCCTTAACATCCTAGGGAACCTGCGTGTTTTCATTGGAGGTGCCACCTAAGATTACGAGGAAGCCCATGCGTTTTCATTGGAGGTACTACCCTGGTTTATGAGGGAGCACACGTGTTTTCATTTGGGGTGCTGCCTTAGATTACGAGGGAGCCCGCGCGGTTACAAATGGGGTGCAGCCTCAATTTACGAGGAGGCTCTCACATTTTCGCAGGGGTGCCGCCTTAGCTTACGAGGGAGCCTGCTCGTTTTCGCAGGGGTGCCACAGAGTGCCGGTTTAGCTTACTTTGGGGATGCAGCCTCGATTTACCATGTAGCTCTCGCTTTTTCTCAGGGGTGCTGCATGCTTATGAGGGTGCCCGCGCATTTTCGTAGTCGTGCGGGATGGTGGATCACGGGTGGATGCAGAGGTTTGCGATTGGGTTGGGGTATGGCTTGGGTTTTGGTTTGCGTGGGGGCGTGTTGTCGGAGTTCTTTGCACAGCTCCATTCCCTTTACTTGTCTGTTGGAATTGCGGGTTTGGATCCATGAATACGCCGAGCACGCAGATTTACTTAATCACGCAGGCTTGTGCAGTGTCCTTCTTGGCGCGCAGCCCTTGCCTGATTCCTGCATGAATTTCCATGAATCGGCCCCTTTGTGCGCCACAATCGCTTGTGAGGACATCTATATGTTGTTGATGGAATTGCACCCTTAAACCTCCGTAAATGACTTGTGGGGACATCTGTATGTTGTCGGTGGAATAGCAACCTTTAGTGTCCATAATTGCTTGCGAGGAGTTTTATTTATGTTACTGCTGTGAACAGCTAGCTAGCGTTGTCTACGGAATGGCTTGTGAGGACATCTGTAAGTTTTCGATGGAATTGCAGTCTTTAGTCTAGCCATGACTTGTGAGGACATCTGTGTGTTGTCGATGGAATTGCAGTCTTTAGTCTCCGCAATGGCTTGTAAGGACATCTGTATTGTGACGTGGTCGGTCGTGGACCTCCTCACGCTTGTATTCCGACCTCTCACTCATGCACACCAGGAAGAGAGTCGAACACGGAGCTGGGGTGCAACACGTCTTTATTGTATAGGACCCTGCATCTAACTAACTACATGGGCGGTAACCCCGCCCCTATACGTACACGGGTCGCAGCCCGTGGGCAAACATAAACATAGGACTTCCGTCCAAGCAGATGAGGAAGTGAGGACATCACACCCTCCCATTACTAAACATTTGGTCCGTCTTAGTTCATTTCCTCAATGAGGCGGTGGGGCTTTTTCCTCGTCCTCGCTGGTCGACCTTCCGTCCTTGCCGGAACATCTGTCCATGTCTCGGGAGTCACTTCTCCTTCGGAGTCTTCTCTGTCTCCTTCATAGGGAGTATCCCATGGAATGATCTCGTCACTCAGGTTTGTGTCTCCTATGGCTGGGGCTCTTGATATCCGCCTGAAATGGGATGAGTTTCTTGTTATGATTCTCTGGTCTCCTTCCGCTGTGATGAGTGATCCTTTCTTGCGGATGATGATGAGAGGCTCCTCGCTGAATGGGGCTACGTTTTTCCGAGGCTGGGGCTGGCGACTATCACCAAGTCTCCTGGCACCATGTTATTTGTCTTTGCTCGCCGTGTTGTGTCCGCGGCCCTTTTCATGGCCTCCTTCATGCATGTGTCCTTCTCTCTCATTTCATCGTCTCTTGCATATTTCTCTTCCTCAATGGTCACATGCGGTATCCGCGTTCTTATGGTTCGCCCGAACATCACCTCCGATGGTGTTTTCCCCGTAGTGCTGTGGGGCGTATTTCTGTAGTCTCTCATGAGTTGATACAATAGCTTCTCAACCAGTTCTCCCGTGATTCGGGCAATTTGTGTGGTACGTTTGATGTTGCTCATGAAGCGCTCAACTGTTCCATTGGCCTGTGGCCATAGAGGTGTCACTTTCCGGTGCTTGAAACCCATGTACTCAGCAAATCTCTGAAAGTCCTGGCCGGTGAATGGGGGCCCATTGTCAGACTTTACTACCTTGGGCACTCCATACGTTGCGAACATCCGATCTAATGCTGGTATGGTATGGTGGGCTGATGTGGAAGGGACTATCTGTAGGTCGGGGTACCTTGAGTATTCATCGACAGCCACCAGAATGTATTCTCCTCCTTCCATGGGCCCAAAATGATCAACAGCTATTTCTTCCCATGTTCCCTCGGGGAGTGCAGTCATGTTTAGAGGCTCTGGGGAGGTGTGTGGTTTTACCAGTGCACAGGTGGGGCAGTCTTGTAACAGTTCCTCTACAGCCGTGTCTAGTTGTGGGAACCATAGCTTCTGCCTCAGCATCCTTTTGGTGGACACAATTCCTCGGTGTCCTTCATGGGCGAGTTCGAGTACCTTCTGGCGCAGACTGCGCGGTATCACTAGCTTTGTTCCTTTTAGCAGCATCCCTTCGTCTGATTTTGCAAGTTCTTCTTTCACAGCTAAGAAGCAGGTGAGATCCCGCTTGACGTCTTCGTTCATGGTTTCTCGAATTTGTTTGGCATGCTTCCATCGCCCTGTCTCTAGGCATCGGAGGATGGTTTGTATCCCTTGATCAGTGTTTGATTCACTAATGATGTGATCCATGTCCAGTCCTTGCGGTGTGTTGCTGTGAATGGCATATCTTATGTACTGGTCAGCTATAGATGGTTCTGGTCCACACGCGTCCTTCGGGTGTCTCGAGAGGAAGTCGGCAGGGTTCTGCTCTTTTCTGGGTCTATGAGTGATGGAGAATTGATAGTCTTGTAGCCGGAGGGCCCATCGAGCTATGCGTGGGGGCATTTTTGCTTGACGGTTGCCATAAATGAAGATGAGGGCTTGGTGGTCCATTACAACTACGAAAGGTTTTCCGTATAGGAACAAATGGAAATGTTCACAGGCCCACACTACGGCCAGAACTTCCTTCTCCGCCTGGGAGTAGGCTTGCTCGGTCTTGGAGAGGCTTCGACTGGCATAGGATATGATATGTTTTTTGCTTTCTTCTCTGTCGTCGAGTTGTGTCAGGATGGCGCCTAGGCCTACTGGACTGGCGTCGACAATGAGTTCTGTCGTTCTTTTGGGGTCGAAGTATGCCATATTCCGGGCGTCGGATATGCGATCTTTAATTGCTTGGAATGCTTCTTGGCACTGTGGGGACCATGTGAATTCTGTGTTGAGTTTGGTGAGTGCTCGGAGAGGTTCACTGATGGATGCGAAGTCTCTTATATATCTGGTGCAGTAACTCCCAAGGCCCAAAAACGACCTGAGGTCTGATGTGGTGGCGGGTGGCGGGGCTTCTCGGAGTGCGCTGACTTTCTCCGGGTTGGGTGTCATTCCCTTCTCAGAGAATATGTGACCGAAGAAGCGGAGTGTTTTCTTGCGAAATTCACATTTGTCTTTGTTTAGTGTGAGTCGTGCCTCTTCCAGAGCCATGCACACTCTCATTAGTGTATCGTCGTGTTGCTCTTGAGTTTGACCGAACACCAGGATGTCGTCGCTGTAGTTCAAGCAGTTGGGTACATGTTTGATGACATTGTGAATTTCTGCTTGAAAGATTTCAGCAGCGGACGACACACCGAAACCTAGCCGCTAATAGCGGAAGAGTCCTAGGTGGGTGGCGAAAGTGGTTATATATCGGGAGCTTTTGCAGAGTTCCAACTGATGGTACCCTTTGTTAAGGTCCAGTTTAGAGAACACGGTCGCCCCGTTTAGCAGATGTACCATATCTGTTATCCTAGGGGCTTGATGGCGTTCCCTTAGTATGGCCTCGTTTGGCCTTCTCATGTCCACACATATTCAGATGTCTTGGGAGTCCTTTTTGGGCACGGGTACAATTGGGGAGACCCATGGTGTGGGTCCTTCTGCCGGCTCAATGATGTCTGCATCCAGTAACTTTGTTAGTTCATTTTCCACTTGTTTTTGAATGTTTATGGGTATTCCTCGATAGTGTTGGGCTATGGGTGGGACCTTGGCGTCGATGTGGAGTTCTATTTGCCTGTCCTTCAGCTTCCCGAGGCCTTTGAATAGTGATGGGAACACCTGTTCTATGCTTGCTGTGGGGTCTAGGTATTTGTGTACCATGAGACGGTACAATATGTGTATTAGTCCCATTTCTATTGCTGCCTGATAACTCAGTATGCATCCGCTCTCAGTCGCTGCCTCTAGGACGTGCATGGGTATCTTCTTTTCATGTTCTTTGTATCGGCACGAGGCCATGAAGAAACCTTTACATGCGAGCGGGGTCTTTGATCCATATGGAAAGATGAGTGTTCGAGCTGGTTGCAGGCGGGGGGCATTTAGTATGCTCTTGTAGACTTTCTCACTGATCACGTTTACGGTTGCCCCCGTGTCAATTAGAAATTCTGCTGCCGTTTGATTCACTTGTATTCTGAGGATTGGGCTATGTTCTTTTGCTGTGCTGTTTCCTAGAGCATATAGGTATCCCTTCCTTCTTGGTGCTTCCTGGTGTCTTTCCAATTTGGATGTTTTCTCATCCGACGAAGCACTGGACACGCTGTCAGACTGTGACTGTTCGATGAGGCACCGTACGTATCTTCGTGGTCTTCTTCTTGTCTTGGGAAGTGGTGTCCTGTTTTCCCTCCATTCTCTCTTATCATGCCTTCTTTCCGTCTGGTCGTCGTGATGTTTGTGGCGCCCTTGTTCATGGGTCTGGTGTGACCCTCGATGGTTGCGGTAGGGTATTATTTGATTTTGTTCCGGTTCTGGCATGGGCTTGTGGCTCCTTCCAGCCCCTCTCATCTTGCTGTGGAAAATCAGACATACGGCTTTGTAGTGGTCTTCACCACCGCACGCGGAGCAGTACTGTCCCATTGCGGGGCACATTCCTTCGTGGGGGTATTCGTGTCCGCACAGGTAGCAGAACGGATCACTGTTTCTTGCAGTCCCTTCCAGTTTGTTGAGGCTTTCGTGTTTTCCATGGGTTATCTTTATGTTGTCCAAGCCTTCCACTTGTGCGGCTAGGGCCGCACCCGAGCGCGCCAGTCGTAGGATTTCGTCAAGGCTGCGCGGTGGTTGCAAGAGTCGTTTGCGGAAGTCGGCACTTTCACATCCCACTATGATTTGTGACCTGAGGGCCTCCTCATTTGAGTAGTTATTGAAATCACAGTGTTTCATTTTTGCTCTTAGTCTCATGACAAATGAGTCTATGGTTTCACCCTTTTGTTGTTTGGTGGTATGGAATATGTGCCGTTCATAGTCCACATTGGTGTGAGGTGTGAAATACTCTGTGAGCGTTGTTTTTAGCTTGACGTACGTGTCTATGTTGTTCTCTGGAATTTCTTCAAGAATGTCTCGGACATTTGGTCCTACGGCATGATTTAGAAGATTGAGTTTTTGTTCATCTTCTAGTGCGCCTGCCGCTTTCAGACATACCTCAAAGTCCCTCAGCCACCTCTTCCACCTTGATCCAAGGGTGCCAGTGTCAGTGAGGTCGAAATTTGCTGGTAGCTGTGTTAGGAGGCTGTCCGTCATTTTCTTATGGCCTGTGCTGCTTGGTGTCACTGGGATGGTCAGTGAGTCTTCCTCTGAATCACTCATGAAAGTGTTTCTGTAAGTTATTTGGCTGAGCTGGGTGTGGTTGTCACTCTGCAGCAGGGGACGCTGTAATGCAGATTCTTAGTAGAAAAGTCTTGGCGCGGTGGCGCCTTGTTGCCAGCAGGGGGCGCTGTAATGACTATTCCTAGCGCGGTGACACTTTGTTGCCACCAGGGGGCGCTGCAAATGGGGCCTTCGTGCTGATGTCGGCAGGTGCGTGGTGTGGTTTGATTTGTGATGGAGAGGAGAGGGGCTCGCTCTTACCCCTTTGTGTTGGATTGTTGGAGCGGGAGGTTTTCGCCTCCTCCGCTCGTATATGCGTTGCCGTTGGCCGGAGGCCACTCCTCCACCGCCCGGTGATGTTTTCGCGGGGAGCTGGCAGCTGCTCCACCCGCGCGGGGAGTCTCTGCTCTACCCGCCGATTTCTTTGTGTGCTGGGCCGGGCCTCCGCAGGCGTTGCCGTCGGCGGGAGGATTTGTCCTCCACCGCCCGAAAGGGTGTTTACGCGGGGAGCTGACAGCTGCTCCACCCGCGCGAAACACTCGCGCTGGAGATTGGAAGGTGGGGAGCCTTCGCGCTCCACCCACCGCTATGGGCCCACGTGCGATCGAGGTCCGGGCTCCCCAGTGGTGACAGGGGACACACCACGAGCAGCGGACTGACGATTGCGGGCACGGCGGGAACTTTGTTTCCCTCGTCGCCAGTGTGATGTGGTCGGTCGTGGACCTCCTCACGCTTGTATTCCGACCTCTCACTCATGCACACCAGGAAGAGAGTCGAACACGGAGCTGGGGTGCAACACGTCTTTATTGTATAGGACCCTGCATCTAACTAACTATATGGGCGGTAACCCCGCCCCTATACGTACACGGGTCGCAGCCCGTGGGCAAACATAAACATAGGACTTCCGTCCAAGCAGATGAGGAAGTGAGGACATCACATGTATGTTGCAGCTGAAATTACAGGGTTGTCTCCGGTATAGCTTGTGAGTACATCTGTATGTTGTCGATGGAATTGCAGTCTTTAGTCACCGCCATGGCATGGTAGGACATCGGTATATATCGGTGGAATATCACGCTTTAATATCAGCCATGGCTTGTGAGGACATCTGTATAGATCGGTGGAATAGCAGCCTTCATGGAATTTTTTTCGTGTAAAGCGGGGATTTCCATGCCATTCTGCCCACAAATCCCCATTCTTCAAACAGGGATTTACAATCGGAATGGCATAAAAATCCCCGTTTTTACACGCAAATAATTCCAAGAGTCAGGGCAGTCTCCGTAATGGCTTGACAGGAGATTTGTGCTTTATTGGGGAAATTGCAGCATCATTTTTGTGCAATTGCAGCATAAAATCGTGTACAAGTGTGACTGTATATCGGGTAGGTGAATGTACAGTTTCGCATTCCTTGTACCGGAACTTGCGTTTTATCACAGGAATGCAAGTGCATCGATTGTAGTCCCGGTGTATGTTGCCGAATGCCAGGCTAAACATTGCCCGGAGAGGGGGAATAAAGGGAGACTAATTAACTGTAACTGTAATCCTGCATAACTCTATTAAGGTTTCCAGGAAACCCAGCAGACAAAATATTGCAGAAAATGGTCAATGTGCAGCTAAGAAGAGGTAGACCAAAACTACTGTCCAGGAAAATTAACTTATTTGGCATAATGTGTCAACACTATGTTAATGGTATTCAATAATGTCCATAATTACACCCAAATCTCAAAATATCATTGTTAAATGATGACTTTTACAGGCGTTACTGGACTTTTTATTCCCCTTTTAAAGACTTTTTGTCTCTTACCATTAAACTGCATGTGCTTTTTCTTTTAATTCACCTATTTGATTTACTGTGGGGACACACATCTGTATTTTATCAGTGGAATAGCAGCCTTTGTGCGCCACAATCACTTGTGAGGACATCTGTAGGTTGTTGATGGAATTGCACCCTTAAACCTCAGAAAAGATCTTGGGCCTCATTACGACCCGTCAGCAACTCCAGTTAAAAAAATAAATATGGGAAAAGTAGCTAAGAAAGCGTGTGATCGCAAGCAGCAGGTCCACTTCTCCCATGAGGAACTGACCGTGCTCACAGAGACCCTCCAGGAGAATGCCGCCGTCGTCTTCTCCACGCAAATGACCAGGACGGCCCTTGCCAACAAGAAGTCCATATGGGCCCTGGTGGCACAGCGTGTAAGTGCGGTGGGGACCGCACCCCGCAACCCACAGCAATGCCGAAAGCGATGGGACGACCTGCGGATACGCGTCCGGAGCATACTTTCTGCTAACAGAAACATTGCCACAGCTACCGGGGGAGGATCAGATTCGCCCATCAAGTTGACCCCCTGGGAGGAAATCTGTGCCTCCACCATTGGAATGGAGAGCATTGAGGGAGTCGGAGGGATGGAGAAAGGAGTGCCGACATCCGGAGAATCAGGTAGGTTGGCCAAAAGAAATAATGCCAAATCCACAAAGTACAATCATGTGCAGTACCATGTGACCCCATAGTGCAATAGAAACACATGTCCAGGAGAACGTCCACATACATTGGCCTGATAGCGCCCTCTAAAAGTCACAATAAATAAATAAATAAGTTAAAATCCCAAAACCACCCTCTACATGTGCAGCATGCACCCCCTAACTGCAGGCTGCAAAATAAATGCATCCTCAATCCACACAAAAATGAGACCACCTCCAAGGCCCTGACCCAAATCACCCTCATGTACCACCCCAATGCATGTGATACATTGCCATTCCAACTTCCACACACCCATAAATAACGCTCGCCCTCCTTTACTCCACCACAGGGTCCGATACAAACGACGAGCTGCAGGACACCCCTACCAGCACACCTGCAAAGAGGGCCAAGACCAACGGCCAAAGACCCTCCACCTCAGCTGCACGGATCAAGACACGGCAGCAGCAGAAATCAAGTGGCAGCACACTGGAGGGGACTGCAACAGGCACCCCAGCAGCCAGCATGTCCACAATAGCAGCACCACAGGTACCCCCAAAGGATGTTACAGATGGCACTGCTTCTGGTGGTAGCAGCACCATAGGTGACACTGCTGTCATGCCAGCATGCTCCGACACAGAAAGCAGTGCTGGCGAAGTCGGACCCATCCATGACCTGTCTCAATCCCCCTGTTTGTTCCATCCCCTACACCATGATGAAACCACGCAGGGGCACACCCAAGACGACGACTGGCCAACCCCCACAAGCCCTGTGGCAAGGCAACATGTGGTGAGCAGCCCCTCTGTCACACCACCGCAAATGGGCATGGCCCAGCAGAGGCAACAGTCCCTCGACCAGCTGATCGTGCAACAGCAGCAACTGGCCACGCTCCTCAAGGAGCATGCTGATGAATGTGGGGGTTCTAGGGCAGCCATTGAAACATCCACTGAGACACTTAGGGCACAAATAGAGCAAAGTACTGAGAGCCTTAGGGGAGAAATGGAGAGAAGCACCGAGATCCTGAGAGCACAAATTGAGAGGAGCACCGAGAGCCTGAGGGGGGAACTGCATGCGACGTCAAAAGACGTATGTGGGGAACTTGCCGCTGTGCGCCGTGTGCTCACTGAGCTGTCACAAACCCTTAGGGAAATGCATGGACGTGAGCAGGCAGAGACATCATCCGTTGCAAGGTCCGTCCAGGGCAGCCCCCAACGTAGATCTGGCAGGAACCTGCGCTCCACAGCCAGGGGTGCCCCTGATACCCGGAGAGGGGGCTTGCAATAGCGTCCACCCACGGACAATATGCATCTTTGGACACTGGTGTTCGGGTGGGAGGTAGGAGGGTGGAGGGGGTGTGTTTGGCTTTTCTGGGTGGCGGGTCCATTGGGTGCATAAACCAATTCACATCATCAATACACTTCATCATATTCATCCAATGAGATGTGTGGACATTGATCTTTGCATACGAGTCCTTCATAGGCGTACAGTCCACATTGTGCATGTACTAGACACACACAGTGCCACAAGTCCCCTTTCCATGTAATAGGCACCATGCGTGAGTGCTAGAAGCATGCATCTATGATGGTCTGTCGAATGTCACGTGCCTCCTGTGCCTCACGGACTCCTTGAGGTGCCGCCACATCCCCACCCTCATCATGATCATCTTCAGGTGCATGCAGTTCTGCGTCAGGGGGCATGGGCACATTTCTACGTACGCACATGTTGTGTAGCATGACACATGCCATGACCATCTTTGCAACCTTCTCATGCCTGTACAGGAGAGCCCCGCCAGACCTGCTGAGGCAGCGGAAACGAGCCTTCAGTAGGCCGAATGCCTGTTCTATGACTACACGGGTACGTGAGTGGGCATGGTTGTAGTCCTCCTCATGCTGGTTCTGTGGGTTCCGGAGTGGTGTAAGGAGCCATCTCTTCAGTGGATACCCGGCATCACCTGTATGTGGACAACAAAGGATGTCAGTTGAATGAGACTGCTATGTACGCATCCCCCCCCCTTCCTGCCAGGTCATTGACGCATCACATGCCCCACATTGTCATGCATGAAAAGAGACTCACCGAGTAGCCAGGATCTGTGCCCTGCGTGTCGCTCCATGTAGCGTGGTATTCTAGAGTTCCTCAGGACCATAGAATCATGGGTAGATCCAGGAAATCGGGCACAACAATGTGTAAATATCCTGTTGGAGTCACACACCATTTGTACATTGATGGAATGATATTGTTTCCGGTTGCGGTACTGGACCTCCATGGCATGAGGGACAACCAATTCCACATGGGTGCAGTCGATGGCACCAATGCAACCCGGGATGCCGCCAAGTGCATGGAATCCCACCTTTGCGTTGGTAATCTCCTGGTCCGAGCGTGGTAGTGTGATGTAGTCGTCTGCGTGCTTCAGGAGGGCATCGAGCACTTGCAATACTGTCCGTGAGAACAGGGGCTGTGAAATCCCATGCAACTGTCCGACGGTGTGCTGGTAGGTGCCTGTGGCCAGGAAGTGGAGTACAGACACCACCTTCAGTAGGGGTGGGATGGCGGTTGGGCTATCTATCATGCTCACAAGGTCAGCGTGTGTCATGTCCACAATGGCGATTATGGTGTCCCGGTCCAAACGGTAGAGGGTGTGGATCTGCTCAGCAGTGAGGTTGAACGGATTCGCTCGGAGACGTGGGATTGCGGGCTGCCTGCGTGGTGGTAGTGGCTGTGCTGGTGGGCCTTGCTGACCCTGCCTTGCCCTCCTCCTCCTGCGTCTCCTCTGTGCGGCCGGTTGTTGGAGCAGTTGGTGTTCGTCATCTTCTTGTAGTTGTAGTACTTGCAGTGCCATCAGGTCCCCCAGGGCCAACATCGCTAGTCCTGCCGGTAGCATTTTGGGGTGGGTGTGGTTGTGGGAGGGGGTTGGGTGTGCAATTTATGTGCTGTCAGGCTGTATGGCTTCCACCTGTGGTGATTGATTGAACCTGTGGCAGCTGCAATCCCTTTTGGGCGAGCACGTCCCGCACGAAACGCTGCATTTAGCCGCATGGCATCTTGCAATTGCAATCATGTATCAAATCCCGATGGCAGTGAAATGTACTTTGAATGTATATTATGCTATGGTCCCATTGTTACACATGCTATATTTGTAGTCGCGAACAAACTTGTGAAGGGTCAGTGGTATGTAGGGCTCGATCGACGGCGGACCCTCATGCAGCACTGTAACGAACTTCACCGACGGGCGTGGCGTCCCATTTGTGATTGTAGCCAGTTAGCATTATCACACACAGCCGCACTACATTGATGTATTTGTGAATGCAAGCGTTCACAGATGCCTTTTCGACGTGATGTTGCAAATGGGGAATTGGAAGGACAGCGCTTTTGGTTTTGAACTAGCGGCGAGGAGACGCCCACAGGTCTGCCTGGAAATGTAGCGTTCTATTGTTGAATGTCCTTGGGACAGGGCCCATAACGAGCAAGCAATGAATGATATGAATTGAATGGGATGCGCAATAGCGTAGTGGACGATAAGGCAGGACGTTCCCAAATCCATGTTACTTCACAACACTACAGATCCGGCCAGGAGCACAGTGGTTTTTGCAGACTGCATTACGCACAGACGCAATGGAAGTCTCAAATATTATGTGAGTGAATCTTCATGCGTTTTCATGGCGGGATGAGGGCATGATGGATGGATGCATGGACAGATGGTTCAATTTAGAGTCTGCCATGTACATGGGTTTTTGGTATTGATCCCCTTCCCCTGCGCTATGTGATGTTAAGTTGCCATAGTGGGACCATCGTCTGTCTGCCCTTGTTGGATCCTCCCTGTCTCGACGCGCCATAATACACTTGTGTCTATGCACGTTACTGATCCCATGTGATGGATTCTGTCTTAACAGACGCATGCACACAAACAGACGTTTGTAATAGTGTATTCACCTCGAATTATTTCGTTTTGATTCGCATGTGATTTCGGGGTGTAAATGATCCTTTAGAGCGGGCTAGCATGCATATGGTTGTAGATTTGGTGTGTTGAATGAAGATGAGTAATGCATCCGGAGTTCTGAAGGCCATACAGTTATTTTTTGTTTCATTTTGGGTGACGGGTATCTCCTGCCCTTTTGCAGCTGCCATCTGTACGCCACTCCTGCAGATGGGTTTTACTCTCGGCACCTGAAGCTTCGAGTTAATCAGTGGAGCACCATTACGATCTTATGGGACGATCGCCAATGGCCCACATGCCCTTACGCAGTACTGGTGGCTAGGTGCAACATTTCTGCCTTTCAGCTGGACTAGTGCCTACCTCATGGGACGGCCCTGCGGTTCTAGGCGCTTCCATGTTGCCTTTTGGAACGTTGATGTAGTCCCTGTGTACCATGAAGGTACAGGGCGTCACACAAGTGGAAGCTGGTCATTTGTTGCGGATGCGGCCCTCAGTGATGATTGCTGTTTTTATATGTGCAAATAGCTGTATGGCCTTTGTGATTTGGATGTGCATTAAATTTATGTTCTGTTATTTGCCGTGTTGCGTTGTTCTTTGCAGGTAATGTAGCATATTCCGATTTGTGGCGCTGTGTATGGTGTGATGTTCTGCATTGTGTTCCGCCTTCAGAGTTGAGTTGCGTGGTACAGTCCTGGCCGCGTTTGCCTGCGTAGCACTGTAAGGTCACGGATAGGGGCTGCCATTGTGACTGTTTTCATGATGTGCTGCTCAGGGGCGGGGGATTAGCTTTTGCCCAACTGGTGCCTGTCAGCCAGGTCGATTGGTGGAATGGTGGGATTATCGGAATATGGCTGGTCACATGTGCCTGTGTTTGCGTGCGTTTGTTGGAGGGTGACTGGGGTCATGTCCATTGGAATAGCTTCTGTATTCGTGCCATCTGTGCCTTGCTGCTTCCATTGGCCACTCTTGTGATTTGCCTGGCTGCTCAGTCACTCTGCCAACTTGTGTGGTACATGCTTTTGCTGATGGTTGGTTTGTTTACTGGCGAGAGTACAGGGCTGGTGCTATCTCCCTCAGGATACTGCTTTGGATGTTGCCTTGCGCTGGTGGCAAGCGATGGGGGACTGTTGTTGTTTTGTGGCATGTTATCTTTCTGTTCATTTTGGTGTACTTGTGCCTTCAGATGCCTGTGCTGCATCGGTACGGCAATGGTGGCATGACGTATATGGATGCCCACTCACAAGGCACTTGGGGCACCTGCATGCATTTGTACGTTGGCATGCATGGGTGACTTGTACATTTCACTGGTTGCATGGTGTGACTTCATTGCGCCTGCGTGGAGTTGTGCAATGTGGCCAGGGAGTGGAGTACAGGCACTCAGTTGGGCCATGTACGGTTAATTCACGTTGCCGTATTTCTCCCCATGGCGGAATGGTACTTTCCGCCATGCTTGATGGCGTTATGTGAATGTCCGCTAGGGTCATAATTCGCGTACCGTTGCGCCATGGCGGAAATTGCGGTTTTGCAAGGCGCGCGTGCGCGTACTTGGTGCAGTTTGCGTTGCCGTTCAATGCGGTGTCGCTAATGGCATCGTACTTTACGGTGACGGGTCATAATCGCAACGAGCGGTATTCGATGGCAGTATTCCATTTCCGCCATCGTTTTTCGATTTCCGCAAGGGTCGTAATGAGGCCCCTTGTGGGGACATCGGCATGTTTTCGGCGGAAAAGCAGTGTCAATAGTTGCTTTTGCAGTTGTATTTTTATGTTACAGCTGGAATTGCAGCTGGAATTGCAGCGTTAAGTCTCCTGAATGGCTTGCGAGGTCATCTGTATGTTGTCTATGGAATTGCAGTCTTTAGTCTCCGCCATGGCTTGTGAGGACATTCGTATAGATCTTAGGAATTGCAGTCTTTAGTCTGACATGGCTTGTGAGGACATCTGTATGTGGTTGATGGCATTGCAGTCTTTAGACTCTGGAAGGAGCAAAAAATGGGCGGAACCCTCCTTTTTTGGGGGCCTGACTCTAGAGGGTTGAGAGGTACAATAGAAGAAGGGAGTAGAGTCAAAGGCTACCCTGGCCGAAGGCGTGACAGGGGGTCACACGAGACCTTGCAGGGAAGCTGGGTTGCTACTAGCTTGAAAAGAGATCACTGTAAGGTACAAAAAACAGGAAGGTTTATTTCAACAAGAAGACATATTTACAAAGTTTATGTGCCGTAGCACATGACATATGCATACTGAAGTACTGTAGTAGTTTGCAAATTGGTGGGTTAGTGCATGTAGTGACAATCTATTCCATGTATTGTTTACAATCACAATACATTAACATTGTCAATACATTAGTTAGTGTTTCTGGTTCGGAAGGTTGTTGGCAAAAGGCAGTGGCTGGATGAAATGGAGCAGCACTGCAGAATTGTACCAAACTGTCTTCAGGACAATAGCTCGTGGTTGGACTTGGTTAAGTGAGATGGGCGTCATCCTAGAGTTTAAGAAGGGAGACACATTTAAAATGTTGTGAAGCAAGGAATTGCCAGAAATTGAGAAAAGGAGCTTTAGGGTGTGGACCTACCATGTGCAAGTAAATTGACGCCATGGCTGTAGTCTTGTTAAACCAGCTGCTGTTTTGTTGTGCCTGGTAGGTTCACACCTTGCAGCTCCTTTTCTCAATTTCTGGCAATTCCTTGCATCAGCGTATTTTAAATGCGCCAGGCCTATCGCGTGTAAAACTTCACACGCATCCCTCGGAATACACGTACCCCACTCGCGCCAGGCCTTTCGCGTATAAAACTTCACACGCACCCTCGGAATACACGTACCCCGCTCGCGCCACCGAAAACATGTGGAAAAAGTCCCCCCTGTGGAGTGGGCTGCCTGTGGGGCATGCCCAGGGGTGATGGGCTGCCTGCGGGGCATGCCCAGGGGTGATGGGCTGCCTGCAGGGCATGCCCAGGGGTGATGGGTTGCCTTCGGGGCATGCCCTGGGGTGATGGGCTGCCTGTGGGCTATGGGCTGGGGTGATGGGCTGCCTGCGGGGCATGCCCAGGTGTGATGGGCTGCCTGCGGGCTATGGACTGGGGTGGTGGGCTGCCTGCGGAGCATACCCAGGGGTGATGAGCTGCCTGCGGGGCATGCCCAGGGGTGATGGGCTGCCTGCGGGCTATGGACTGGGGTGATGGGCTGCCTGTGGGGCATGCCCTGGGGTGATGGGCTGCCTGCGGGCTATGGACTGGGGTGATGGGCTGCCTGTGGGGCATGCCCAGGTGTGATGGGCTGCCTGCGGGCTATCGACTGGGGTGATGGGCTGCCTGCGGGGCATGCCCAGGGGTGATGGGCTGCCTAAGGGCTATGGACTGGGGTGATGGGCTGCCTGCGGGGCATGCCCAGGGGTGATGGGCTGCCTGCGGGGCATGCCCAGGGGTGATGGGCTGCCTGTGGGCTATGGACTGGGGTGATGGGCTGCCTGCAGAGCATGCCCACGGGTGATGGGCTGCCTGCGGGCTATAGACTGGGGTGATGGGCTGCCTGTGGGGCATGCCCAGGGGTGATGGGCTGCCTGCGGGGCATGGGGAGGGCGGATGGGCTGCCTGCGTTTATTCTGGGGGTTCGCATGGAGTTTCACACGCGATAGGCCTGGCGCGCGTGGGGTACGTGTATTCAGAGGGGTGCGTGTGAAGTTTTACACGTGATAGTCCTGGCGCGAGCGGGTTACGTGTATTCCGAGGGGTGCATGTGAAGTTTTACACGCAATTTCGCTGGCGCGAATGTGGCACGTGTATTCCGAGGGGTGCGCAGGGAGTTTTACACACAATTTGGCAGTGTGTTCCCTCCCGGGTGTGCCCCCTTCCCTATACCCCTCAGGCAGCCAACACCACAGGGGACCACCCCACACCCCTGGGCATGCCCCGCAGGCAGCCCATCACCCCTGGGCATGTCCCACAGTCAGGCCACATGGCACCATACACTTGGGAGCCCCGACACATGTCTCCCCCCGCCCACCAGTGACGGGCACCTGCCAGCAGGCCCCGACTCATGTCCCCCACCCAACATGTCATCACAATCCAGATCCATGGTCCTTATGGCCACCCAAATCCCTCCCCAAGCGACCCCAGTCCAAACACCCAACCAAGCATTCCATCCATTCTGAATTGAAATCCCCATGTCATGATAGATCCCAAATAACCAGTATGCGCATGAGTACAAGTCCATCAGAACCACACAATGGCGACACATGACTGCGAAAACCCACATTGTGACATGCACAAAACCAATGAGAGAAGACCACACAAATGAAGTAAAAAATAAAAATGTATTATATACAAAAATGAATGGATGAAAAGAAATTACACAAGAATAAAAAGATAAATTAAAGGATGTCCCAAATGAAGGAGAAATTATTAATGGTGAAATTAATAAAATGCTAAGAAAAATGCCTCCAAAGTGTCCGTCCATAACACCAAATCCAAAGTCAAAATAAAAACAAAACAATTCCTCCATGGTAAAAAAATGTTTTTGGTAAAATCAGGTCCATAACTATATACAATAAAACCAAGGGTCCATATGCCCAACAATCCAAAGGAAACCTAAGAAAAAAACCTACCTAATAAATAACTATTTACAAAAAGGTGGGGCATAGTCCATGCGCCCCAAAGGAAAAAATAACTAAAGGAAACCTACAACTACATAACTATTTACAAAGGCGGCGGGCTATTCCCATGGCTCACTGTTTGATGTTCCGGCCCAGGGCATCATTGAACTCCATGTCGATGTTCCGGAGGCGGGCCTGTTTCCTGGAATTGAGGTCTCGCAGGGATGCAGCCATGGAATCCCTCAACTCCCTGCGAGTTTCCTCGAGGCCCTCCACCCGCCTCAAAGCCCGGTGCATGGAGTTCTCCGCCCTGACCATCCTGAGCCGTGCCCTCTCTGCCCGCTGTCACTCCGCATCTATTTGCCGTGCCAGCCGCTGCCACACGGAAGACACTCCCAGTCAGGGGTCCTCCTGCCCCTCGGCCGATGCCTGCCCCCGGGGTGTTGATGGCCCAGAGCCATGATGCCTCCCACACTGAGCCTGCTGCTGCCTCCAACGCAACTACCTCTGCCACCACGACGGCATCCGGGCTGATGGAATCCCCTGGCGCCGTCCTGCACGTCCCCTGCCCGATGATGCCGGCACATCCTCCATCCGCAGGGGTTCAGTTGGTGGGGTGGCCACCCCTGCTGGACCTCCGACTTCCAACTGCAGCAGGGATGGGATCTCCACCTGGCTGGCTGCGTTGGTTGGGGCAGATCCACAAGGGGCCCTGGTGGCATCTGGGCCGGAAGACGGCACGGAGAACGACTAGCGTATAGTGTGCACAGAGAAGGAGAGGTCCGCAAGACTGGCCGACACATGGAGGAGACCCCCGACCATGGACCCTCCCCAACTGGTCCACGTTGGCACACAACTCTTCGTGATGATGTGCGTGGTCCCCCCAGGAAGCACGCATGTCATCATGAATGTCACGTTTGCGCAACACGACACCAATCAGGATGGACTTCATCCGGTCACGGGTCCCCTCGTCCCCAGGTAGAGGAGTGCCAGATGATGTGGACCTCCCCCCTACCTGCGGACGGGCCTGGGACAGGGCATCCCTGCTGGTGCATGGTGATGCAGTTACAGTGTCAGGGACAGAGACATGCACAGGCACCTCCACGGCGACCTGTGCTGCCTCCTGCCCCTGGACTGCATCACTTGCACCAGTGGTACCACCCCCACCAGGCCCCATGTGCGGCTCTGTAGCGGCCTCCTCCTCCTCTATAGACACCACCAACCTGGATGGCTCCGCACCGTCTTCTGCCGTTGCAAGCCCCTGTGGGGGATCATTTGACCCTTCCGCTGCAGCCGTAGTGGCAGACGCGGCACCAGTCCCCTCGCTCCAGATCATGAAATTTCCTGGGAGGGTGACTGGGCCTTGCGTCGCTGGCCGGTGGAGGCATCCCTGCCGCTTTCCTCCACAGCACCGTCTCTGCCCTCTTCTTCACTCGCCGCTGTGTAAAGGGAGACATTGAACACAAGCATCAGGGTACTGTACAATAGTCCCCTAGACAGAAAGCAATAGCACATGAGTGGCACTGTCAAACGTCACTTCCATCATGTCTCCCAACAACACATGGGTCAGTGCAGGCAACACACATGCAGGAACCGGCATGGCACATGCAACAAACATTTGCATCCATGTCCACCGCACCGTAGAAACATCCAATGGTGGGCTGAAACTCACATGCATCATGGGACATGCTGATCACATGCACACGCATCACCGGAGGGTCATGCATCTGGCCCTGTATGCCCACAGACACAGTGGATACAAGGATGAGTAGGCTGTATCAGTGAATCAACACATCGTCACAGACATGTGTCATGCATCCATGGTGCACACACTACTCAGACACACAGACATGTACATCATGCATGTCCATGACAGCAGCACACATCTCTCACACCCCAAACATGTCAAAGTACAGACACAGGCATGCATACATGTGTGCATTCCGCATGCTGCTCCGCATGATGCATTGTAACACATACACCATCCATGTGGGTCACGCCTGACTGGACTCACATGCAGCACCATCATGTCCCTGCACACACACATCCATACATGACCCATGTCAAACATGCAGCCAAGTAGCTAACTACCAGCACACTGCAACATGCACTGTTTTAAAGGTGAATGCATGGCCACTTACCGCTCGACTCCAGACGGGCCTGCATCCTGAGGATCTGGTGGTGAAGCACTGGGCGAATGCGCTCCAGGACCCTCATCTGCTGGGTGGTAAGCGGGGCCCGGCACCCCACTGCATCTGCTGCCTCCAAGAGGCACCGGGCCTTCTTGACGGTCCTGGACTTGTAGTCCTCCCACCGCATCTGGAAGTGTTTCATGTCGTGGGGTGCCACCCCCTCCGCGTTGATGGCACCCACTATGCCCTTCCAGATCCTCTTCCGTCCTTCATTGTCGGCGCACGATGGTGTGAAGAGGGCATCATAATGCCCCAGAACTTGCTCCACCAGGATCCCAACTTCCTTTTCACTGAAGCTGGTAGCCCTCTGCCTCTGTGCTGGGGGGTTGCCACTGGTGCCGGAAGGTGTTGTGTCGGACATTGCAACCCCCGAGGCAGGTGTGGGTGGGCAACTGGGTCCTGGAGCTTGGCTGTGGAGTGAAGGAACACCAGTCAGGAGTCTTCTGTTCCAGCAGGGGTGGTCACAGCAACTGGACCCCTGCAGATGGCAGATGTACAGGCACCAAATGGCAGGGCACTGTGGCAGCAGTAGGCAGGCAGCAGCAGTTGGCTCGTGGGAGACTGCTCGGGGCTCTGGGGGGGCAGTAATTCAGCTTTCTGGGCAGGAGCGTGCTCTTCCGTGTGTTGTCACGTGTGTTGTCACGTGGCCAGCTTGATACGGAGTGATTTGGCACGTGAAAAACAGCACGTTTGCATGAATTCCGAGGAAAGGCCCTTGGCACGTAAGCGCGTAGTGTTAGGCAGAATCCTGTGAAGTTCCCTTAGGAAGCACTACAGCATATTAAGACTACAGATATGAGCAATAAATCCCCTTTGGTATCAGTCTGTACCACAAAGATTTAGTTGGTAGCTGTGTCTAAGCAGTCAGACTTAACTCAAGAGGGAGATGAGCAGTATTCAGGGTTTACACAATAGGGCTACAATGCTATGGCACAAGGAAACACTGACCAAAGCTTTGTATTAAAAAGAATATATATTTATTTTACACACTTCTAATTCAACACATTAATCACAGTTATTAAAGCAAGTTAAAATCTGTCAAGAAAACTATACACAACTCCCTGGTTAAATTGTAGACAAGTTTGAGCAAGAGTGAAAACTGAGCAAAACGGCACAGTGAAAACCAAACACAAATGGCACTCTAGCAATTTCTCACAAGGGAGGGAAAGAACAAGTTATACAGAAATATCCTCTTAGACACCCTAGCAACACTTCCCAATAAGATTGTGAACAAGTTTAGTCAAGGCAGTACTTTAGCATGTATAATACTTAGGTGAAAACCGAGCAAAATGGCACTTCACAAGTTTTAAAAGTGGGAAGGAAAAGGTGGTTATAAGAGTTAGGTGCACCAACACAGTTCTAGTTGAGAAGCAATCTAGAGAAGGCAGTTATAACAGATTCAGCCAGAGTCAATAGGCCTGTGCCAGAGTCAGTGGTACAGGGCAAAGAGCCCAGGAGCAAAATGTTCTTGTAGCTGCAGTCAAGTCTTTGTTAAACGATTCAAAAAGGTGGTTGCAGAAGGTGAAAGACAATGTTAGATGATAGGGGCGGCCAACCCAGCAGGTAGGTAAAGGATTAAAAACACCTTTAGCGCTACCAAATGAAAAGGGAGGCCTGGCGGAACAAAGTACCTTAAAATGTAGAAGAGGCTCCTGCAGTGGCGGTTGTTTCTTGCAGTTCCTGAAGTTCGGGTGATCCAGCAGAGGAAGAGAGACTCTCGTCGTGGAGAAAGGTTCGAGTTACTGCACTGCCCAGGGATGAAACCAGACGCAGTGCTGCCAAACAAAATTAAAGGTACGCTCCTTTAAATCGCGGTCCGGGTGGCCGGGTGCCTGGCTTTCCGGTCTCCGAGTGCACGGCACTGGTGATTCAACGAAGGCAGGTCCTGGAAGGCGATTGGCAAACTGGTAGGCCCCACCAGCTCAAGGGAAGAAGGCTCTTGCAGATGAAGATCTTCTCTCGTCGTGTGGAGAAAAGTGGTGAGACGCTGCATCAGGGCTTCACCAGTGGTTCAGTTGGTGCAAATGTCTTTGGCTTCTCTCCTCTTTGGCTTCTTAGTTCCAGTGGCGACGTCTTGCTCTTCCAGTCCTCAGGACACTGCTTTTATGCAAAAAGACCCCCTTTCATACAGCCTAGCTGACACTCACACAGTGGAGTGGTCATCGTGGCGGGAGACCCTCCAGCCTATCAGGGCAGAGTGCGACATGGGTTGCTGAGGCAACCCTGTCCAAAGGTCCTACTCCCCCTCCCACACAATGGTTCCACCCCAGACTCAGTGGCGGCAAAAGGACTAACAAAGGATCCCCGACCTGGGTTAGGATCTTAGAGAAAGACACGAGAAAGAATTTTATATAAAAGTTCTGGCAAATAAAACCTACGGGATTAAAGTTCATATAAAAATAAACCGGCGGTATGTTAGAGGCTGTCAGTAAACGTGGTAGCCTGGAACAATGGGAAAATCCCATAGGGAAATATTTGCGGCCGAATATTTTTGGTAGTAACCACTGCCACCAGCCAGAAACATTTGAGAGAGGGACTGTACGGTACCCTCTCTAAAATGAACATAAGGAAAAAACTATTACCCCTTGCCAATACCTCCATAGTAAGATGGGTTGTACTGGTTTCGTTCATAAAGATTGACTAGTAAAGTCAATGGGGACTTTACATGCCCTGGGGTCAGTCCCAGGGTATGGAGTCTATGTTTGGGGGTCGCTACGACACCCCTGTGTCACTGCACGGAGGGTGCTGTGTAACACATGTGTATAAAGATGGTTCCTATGAGGGTGAGATAAACCCCATAGACATTAAAGATAAAAATAGCCTAGAACACACATAGCAAATATGCCTAAGAGTGGGAAAAAGGGTCACACTATTAGCAGGAGAAAAAAACAAACCCTTCAAATCCAGCAAAGCTGCTGGGGGACTCTATAGGTAAGGGAAATTAGCCACAGAATGAGAATTCTCCCTAACACGTAGGTGGCGTAACGTGCGCGCAGGCGTTTCCCTGGCACGTGTTGAAGGTCCCACGTGGGTTTCCATCACTCTGTATGTGCTTTTCGTGGAAAGTGGTGCACGTGTTTTCCAGGCGTTGGGGTTCACACGCGATTACTTCACAGCGGCTACAGTGCGTACTTCTTCTTTTGGCGTGGGAGTTGATTACGCGTTCTTCTTCTACATGCAAGGCAGACGGTGAGTCGCACACGCTATTTTTCATATTACGGGTGTCCCTGTTAGTCGCGTACCCCTTTTTTTCCGGTCATACTTGCCTGCGTGTTGATCACGTACGTATTTATTGTGTTCCTGGCTGCCACAGCGTACTGCATGGTTTTTTTTACACGCAAGTGGGCTACACGGGTCGCTTATCTCTTTTTCTTGCTTTTTCTCCTAGGGGGCGACAGCATGGGACATTGATCGTAGCTGTATATACGTGTTTGTTGTTTGAGCACACTTTTGTAATGCGCAGGGACGCTACCGCCTGCCTTCGTGTGGTAGACGTGTTTAGGCCTGTGCGTGTCTTTGGCCGTGCGTGTGTTTCCCCTATTCGATTCCATGAATACGTGTGGTTCGCGTGCGTGTGGGCGTTCCGTGTACTTCTCAGCAGTACATCCCCAGTTACGCCCTTATTTTCATGTGTTGTTCCCCATTCTGCGCATTCCGCCCCGTGTTCTGCCCCCTTTTTGGTGTGTGCGCTAACGTGCGCTTTTGCTGTGCGCGTTGCGCATGGCGTTCTGGATGTTGCAATGAAGTGTGCGCCACACCCATATTTGGCGCACATTCCGGGGAAAACACGCGCCGGCCCTTCCATGAATCGCACACGTGCACGTGCGCTTGCTTTTTCACGCTTACGCCACGATTTTCGGCACACATTTGTTCCATGAATTGCCCCCTCATTCTTATGTTGTCTACAGAATTGCAGTCTTTAGTCCCCGCCATGGCTTGTGAGGACATCTGTATGTTGTCAATGGAATTGCAGTCTTTAGTCTCCCCCATGGCTTGTGAGGACATTTGTAGAGATCGGTGGAATATTAGCCTTTCTGCGGCCACAATAGCTTGTGAGGACATCTGTATGTTGTCAGTGGTATCCATAATTGCTTGTGAGGAGTCATATTTATGTTACAGCTGGAATTGCAGCACCGTCTCCCCATGACTTGTGAGGAAGTCTGACTACATCAGTGGATAGCAGTCTTTAGTCTCCGCCATGGTCTGTGAGGACATCTGTATGTTGTCATGGAATTGCAGTCTTTAGTCTCTGCCTTGGCTTGTGAGGACATCTGCGTAGATCAGTGGAATAGCAGCATGTCATGGAATTATTTGCGTGTAAAGTGGGGAATTGCATGCCATTATGCCCGCAAATTCCCATTCCTCAAACAGGGATTTGCGGACAGAACTGCACACGAATCACTGTTTTACATGCAAAAAATTCCATGAATCAGGGCAGTCTCCATAATTGCATGCCAGGAGATTTGTGCTTTATTGGGGAAATTGCAGCATCAATTTTTGTACAATTGTATCGTCAAATCTTGTAGAAGTGTGATGGTCAATCATGTAGGTGCCGAATGCAGGGCTGAGCGTTGCAGTTTTAAGGATTCCGATCGGGCGTCACACACTGGACCAGGACACTTGGGGTTGTTTAATGGAATTTTTGCACCGAAAAACAGGGATTTGTGTGCCATTTGGCCTGCAAATCCCCATTTGTTAAAAAGCAACTTGCAGGTAGAATGGCGCACAAATCTCAATTTTTCGACGCAAATAATTCCATGAATCAGCCCCTTGGTCGTAGCCTGGTATATGGTGCTCAATAGGAATGCTTTTTCTTTAATCTTAATGAATTCAAATTGAGCCGATACCCGACTCGTCTCACACCCCCTTTTATAAATACCCCGGGTCACAATGGACCGTGAACCAGGCCAGTTCGTGAAAATACAATATTTATTTATTTTTAAAGCTCCCAAAAATCACACACATTTTAATATTGGGCAGCAATTACCAATGGGGTGATAATTCAAATGGGAATGGAAGCAATGCACTTAGTTAACATTCTACATGAACATATCCAAAGCACAATGGAATAAGAGCAGTTTTTGAATTAGAATAGATAGCACTCAAGTTAAGGCTGGCACCTGCAATGCTCCCTCAACCCAAAAATAATCGAATTCTGAGTGGATAGAAAGAAGCAAGCAGGTAGTCAGGGATAAGAGCAGAACACAGAATCAAAATCCGACCTTCCCTCCCAAAATAAGAATGATTTTAAACCCTTTGCAAAGGCCTGAAATGACACTCAGATTTTGATAAATAATGTATTATATGTGTGTTTAAATAATGCTATGCATATGTTTTCTCACAGTATGAGGGATGTTATTGTTAGGCAGAATCCAGTGCAGTTCCCTTTAGGGAGCACTACACCAGATTAGGACTACAGGTGAGAGCAATAAATCCCCTTTGGTATCAGGCTGTACCCCAAAGATTGAGGGGGTAATTCATGGATTATTTGCGCCAAAAAACGGGATTTGTGCGCCATTCTGTCCGCAAATCCCCATTTGTTAAACAGGGATTTGCGGGCAGAATGGCCCACAAGTGCCGTTTTTTTTGGCGCAAATAATCCATGAATTACCATGTTAGTTGGTAGCTGTGGCTGAGCAGTCAGACTTATCTCAAGAGGGAGATGAGCAGTATTCAGGGTTTACACATTAGGCCTACAGTACTATGGCACAAGGAAACACTGATCAAAGCTTTGTAGACAAAAAGTATATATATATTTATTTTATGCACTTCTAAGAAAGTACATGTATCACAAGTATCAAGCAAGTTAAATTAAGTCAAGGAAAAATATACACACTCCCTATATAAATTGTAGACCAAGTGAAAACTGAGCAAAACGGCACAGTGAAAACTACACACAAGGTATCCTCTAACAATTCCTCACAAGGGAGGGAAAACACAAGTTATTTAGAAATAGGTTCTTATACACCCTAGCAACACTTCCCCTCAGTTGTGAACCAGTTCAGCAAGACAGTGCATCAGTATTGGCAATACTTAAAATGAAATCTGAGCAATATGGCATTTCACAATGATTGAGCAGTGGGAAGAAAGAGTGGTTATAAGAAAGTGGTGCACCACACAGTTCGAATGGAGAATCAATCTCGAGAAGGCAGGTCTAACAAATATGACCAGAGTCAGTAGGCCTGTACCAGAGTTAGTGGTACAGGGCAAGGGCCCATGAGCACAAATGTTCTCGTCGCTGCAGTCAAGTCTTTGGTTAACGATGTTGAAAAGGTGGATGCAGAAAGCGAAAGACAATGTTAAGAGAGAGGGGCGGCCAACCCAACAGGTAGGTAAAGGATTTAAAACACCTTTAGCACTACCGCGAAGAAAGGGGGTCCTGGCGGAACAATGTACCTTAGAAATGAAGAAGTGGCTCCTGCAGTTCGGGTGATCCAGCAGAGGAAGAGAGTCTCTCGTCGTGGAGGAAGGTTCGCGGTACTGCACTACCCAGGGATGAAAACAGCCGCGGTGCTGCCAAACGAAGTTTAAAAGGTACGCTCCTTTTAATCACGGTCCGAGTCGATAGCTGCATGGCTATCCGGTCTCCTAGTGCAGGGCACTGGCGATTCGACTATGGCAGGTTCGGGAAGGCGATTGGCAAACTGGTTTGCCCCACCAGCTCAAGGGAAGAAGGTTCTTTCAGATGAAGATCTCCTCTCGTCGTGTGGAGAAAAGTGGTGAGACGCTGCAGCAGGCCTTCACCGGTGGTTCAGTCGTTGCAGATGTCTTTGGCTTCTCTCCTCTTCGGCTTCTTAGTTCCAGTGGCGGCGTCTTTCTCTTCCAGTCCTCAGGACCCTGCTTGTATGCAAAGAGAGCCCCATTCATACAGCCTAGCTGTCACTCACACAGTGGAGTAGTCATCTTGGCGGGAGACTCTCCAGCCTATCAGGATAGAGTGCGACATGGGTTGCGGGGGCAACCCTGTCCAGGTGTCCTACTCCCCCTCCCACACAATGGACCCAACCCAGGATCAGTGGTGCCAGAAGGAGGGCTTCTGGGCAGAAGCCTGACAAACGGACGAACAAAGGATCACCGACCTGGGTTAGGATTGTAGAGAAAGACACGAGAAAGAAGTTATATTAAAGTTCTGGCAAATAAAACCTAAGGGAGAAAAGTTAATATTAAAATGCACCGGCGGTATGTTAGAGGCTGTCAGAAAAAGTGGTAGCCTCGAACAATGGGAAAATCCCATAGGGAAATATTTGCTGTCGAATATTTATGGTAGTAACCACTGCCACCAGCCAGAAACTTTTGAGAGAGGTACTGTAGGGTACACTCTCGAAAATGAACATAGGGGAAAAACTATTAACCCCTTCCAGTACCTCCATAGTAAGATGGGTTGTACTGGTTTAGTTCATAGGATTTGACTAGTAAAGTCAATGGGGACTTTACATGCCCTGGGAGACAGTAGTCAGTCCCAGGGTATGGAGTCTATGTTTGGGGGTCACTACGACACCCCTGTGTCACTGCACGGAGGGTGCTGTGTAACACATGTGAAGAAAGATGGTTCTTATGGGGTTGAGAAATCCCATAAGCATTAAACACAAAAATAGCCTAGAACACACTTAGCAAAAATGCCTAAGAGTGGGGAAAAGTGTGTCATTCTTAGCAGGTAAAAAGAAACAAACCCTTCAAATCTGGCAAAGCTGCTGGGGGACTCTATAGGTAAGGGAAATTAGCCATAGAATGAGAATTTTCCCTAACAGTTATATCACTAGCAACCATCAGGCAAAGTATCATGGAAGCATACAGTTCACAAAGTTAAAATTGAAAACCCAGTGCAGTCAAATCACACGTTGGAAAGTAGCATTTTTATACAGAAGCAGTTTTAAATGCAAAAACGTTTTTTTTTTTTAAATGGGTGAAAAATACTGAATTGGAAATTTTGGGCTGGGGATCGATGTATATCACAGGGAAAATATAGAGGTGAAAGGAGGGGTATAGGTGGTGATTTGAGAGAGATGTAGAAGGTAGAGTGAGGTTTGTTTTTAGTAAAATAGGGCAGTGAAAAAGAGAAAATCGATTTTAAAATGAAAGGCAAATTTTACTTATACTAGTTTCTATGACTAAGAAAAGAGGAACGCCACCCGTGAATATCAAAGTTACGCTGCAGTTGTAACCCTTCATGCAGTGTGCCCCTTTTCTTTGGGGAAAATTAATTTATTTCATCAAAATAATGCTAATGATTTATGATGTATGAAAGACAGAATTAATAGAGAAATGGTGCTAGTACTTAGAAAGTCAAGGACAGGGTGCACAGAGAATTCTAACAGTTTTAACAAGTTACCAGGGTAAGATAGGATTGCTTAGAGAGTAGGATAGAGACAAAAGGGTCAAGATAAGGTAGGCTATGTTTTTCTATGGGGTGTGGATTGATGCTCACAGTCCACGCTTAAGTCTAGGGATTTTGGACAGTCAACAGGTTCTGGTCACAAAAGATTGTGGTCACCGGATGCGGACTCTCCTGGCAAAAGACAGCTGGGCAAGAAGCTGGTCTGGTTTCAGGATGCTTAAGGTACCACAGCTTTCCCCTTTTTAATCGGATTCAGTTGGTTTTTCTGGATCAATGGCCTTGCTGGGAGAAAATAAGCTATGCTTTGGCCTTGCTGGAGTAGGGTCAGCAATGCTTTGGCCTTGTAGGGAAATCTGGAATCAGCAAGATGAATGGAGCAGATCAGGAACGGTGGTGAAGGAAATTGAGGAGAGAGAGTAGCAGGAGTCCTGTCAGGGACTCTTATTTATAATGCATAGTGACATCATAGAAGTATATGGTAGGGCAGGCTTAGCTAAGCACGCCTCTAAACCACTGGATTGGTCAGGGGTGATAGTCCCCGCCTCGCTCTTATCTGGTTGGATTTCAAGGGCAGGATGTCAGATTTATGATATGAGTTTTACAATGCTCCAAACCTCCCACAATTACTTTAGCTAAAATCCAGTTTTGCCATATATGACTCATTTGTACAGTTGAAGCATCTTAACAAATTATATAAACAGGTTACATATTTTATGCAGACCATACCAGTCCATCTCTGCAAAATGTAAGACATTGTTTCAACCGTTTAACAGTTTTTGTTGTTTATAGTGAGAAATCTTGGGCCTAAAATTCCATAACTTATACATGGTTGTGGATTATTATTAGGCGTGTAAATATTAAAATTTGCAATGGCATCATGGATACTTTCCTTATAATACCCAATTCTCTGCCATTTCTATTCCCCATGTGTCAGTGAAGTCTATGACGTCTTAAATGAAACCCACGAAATTACATTAAAGCTGTTAATTTTTTACATTTCTGCAAGTCCGGTTGCACAGATAAAAATCGGACAAGTTTTATTTATAAAATAGTCTTTGGAAACAAATGGTCAGAATTGTTCCGCATATGTGGGCATAGCTTTCAAGCTACCCCCTCAATCCAGGGTTGTCACAAAGATTTCCTTTGAAGCTTCCTGTAGAAGTCACGAGTAGGTGTGATTTTTCACTTCGCACATCCGTGTCCTGGAAGTTTCATTGTAAAATGGCTCTGCCCAGACCCAAGTCTGATTAGTATGTGAAGTTTCTTTGTCCTGGGCAGTCAAAGTTTTCCAACCTAGCAATTATCACTTCCTTGTCCTGGAAGTTTATCGTGTCTCCATTTGGGGGAAGCCTTAGCTCTGACCAACAGGAAAAACCTGTTTGTGCAGCTTGCAAAATCCAGCCCATGCAGGGTAACAGTTTTATTTTATTTTATTTTGTCCTGGATCAAAACAAACCTGTAGGATAAAACATCCCCTATATATTCCACAGCAACAAACCCCTTTATAATGCCAGGCACAGACAAGTTTTTGTTCAACATGGCACTTTTTAAAAGAGGCATTTTATTTTCTTCTGGTTTGCAAAAGCCCATTTTTCCATGTGTAAATGTTGCTGGGATTTCTCTTCCATCTACTTCCCAATGGTGTTCTATAGCTGTAGCCAGCTTATTTTACACAACGGTCTGTACAAGGCAAAGGTCTCCTGAAATTGACATGTGCACAGAAAGCTATGATTTTCTTTTCAAGCAGTGATTTTTGACATTTTGTAGCAAAATATTGAGAGTAATTCATGGAATCAAGCGCATTTTGACGCACTGCGTATTCATGGATTTAAACATCCATAACCAGCCATGGTACAGCGTGGCAAAGCGACCCTGCAGTAGCGCCAGTTATGCTCCCAACCCCGCCCATGCGCCAAAAACATCCGCACAAATCCCCTACGTGGTGCAAAGGCCAGTGGACCAGCATACAGCCCCCAACAACGAAATCGCACTAAAAACCCCACTCAGCCCTCACGCGACAACCCAATCGCATGTAAAACTCCTTGCGCACCCCTACGAATACGCGTACCCTGCTCGTGCCTGCCCAATCACGTGTAAAACTCCCTGCGCACCCCTCGGAATACGCGTACCCTGCTCGTGCCAGCCCAATCGCGTGTAAACTCCTGTACCCAGCTCGCGCCACGCCAATCGTGTGTAAAATCTCTGCTCACCCCTCGGAATACGCGTACCGCGCTCGCGCCAGCCCAATCGCATGTAAAATTCCTCACGCGCCCCTCGGAATACACGTACCCCGCTCACACCAGGCAAATAGCGTGGAAAAAGTCCCCCCTGTGGTGTGGGCTGGCTGCGGGGCATGGTCAGGGTAGATGGGCTGCCTGCAGGGCATCGTCAGGGTGAATGGGGCTGCCGCGGGGTATGGGGAGGGTGGATGGTCTACCTGCGGGGCGTGGGAGTGTGGATGGGCTGCCTGCAGGGCATGGGGAGGGTGGATGGTCTGGCTGCAGGGCATGGGGATGGTGGATGGGCTGCCTGCTGGGTATGTCCAGGGGTGATGGGTTGACTGCGGGACATGGTCAGGGTGGATGGGCTGCCTGCAGGGCATGGGGAGGGTGGATGGGCTGCCTACAGGGCATGGGGAGGGTGGATGGGCTGCCTGCTGGGCATGTCCAGGGGTGATGGGCTGCCTGCAGGCCATGGGGAGGGTGGATGGTCTGCCTGTGGGGAATGGGGAGGGTGGATGGGCTGCCTCTGGGGCATCTCCAGGGGTGATGGGCTGCCTGCGGGGCATGGGGAGGGTGGATGGTCTGCCTGCAGGGCATGGGGACGGTGGATAGGCTGCCTGCGGGGCATGTCCAGGGGTGATGGGCTATCTGCGGGTCATGGACCGGGGTGTAGGGTGGACCCTGTGGTGTGGGCTGGCTGTGGGTCATGGACAGGGGTGTAGGGTGGACCCTGTGGTGTGGGCTGTCTGCAGGGGGTGCATGTGGCTCCTCACCAGACTGCTGCGCCAATCTGGGGGTACACGAATGAGCTTTCCACACGAATTCGCTGGCGTGAGCAGGGTACGTGTATTCCGGAGTACGCGAGTGAGAATTACACGCGATTACGCTTGCACGAGCAGGGTACGTGTATTCCGGGGTACGCAAGTGCACTTTACATGTGATTTCGCTGGCGGGAGTGGCGTACATGTATTCCAGGGTACGCGAGTGAGAATTACACGCGATTACGCTTGCACGAGCAGGGTACGTGTATTCCGGGGTACGCAAGTGCACTTTACATGTGATTTCGCTGGCGGGAGTGGCGTACATGTATTCCAGGGTACACGAGTGAGAATTACACACGATTTTGCTTGCGCAAGCAGGGTACCTGTATTCCGGGGTACGCAAGTGCGCTTTACATGTGATTTCGCTGGCAGGAGTGGGGTACGTGTATTCCGGGTTACCGTAGTGAGAATTACATGTGGTTTTGCTGGCGCGAGCAGGGTACATGTAGTCTGGGGTGCGCGAGTGCGCTTTACACGTGATTTCGTTGCTGGGAGCGGGGTACGTGTATTCCGGGGTACGCAAGTGAGAATTACATGCGATTTGGCAGGGTGTGCCCTCCCCATGCCCCACAGGCAGCCCACACTACAGGGCCCCCCATGCCCCTGGTCATGCCCCACAGGCAGCCCATCCATCCTGACCATGCTCTGTAGGCAAGCCACACCACAGGGAACAACCAAAGACCCCTGGGCATGCCCTGCAGGCAGCCCATACCACATCCCCCCCAACACCCCTGACCATGTCCTGCAGCCAGCCCATCACCCCTGGACATGCCCAGCAGGCAGCCCATCCACCCTCCCCATGCCCCGCAGGCAGACCATCCACCCTGACCATGCCCTGCAGGCAGCCCACACCATAGGGGACCACCCTACACCCCTGGGCATGCCCTGAAGGCAGCACATGCCACAGACCCCCCCAACACCCCAGACCATGACCTGCAGCCATCCCATCACACCTAGACATGCCCAGCAGGCAGCCCATCCACCCTCCACATGCCTCGCAGGCAGCCCATCCACCCTGACCATGCCCTGCAGGCAGCTCACACCATAGGGGACCACCCTACACCTCTGGGCATGCCCCACAGGCAGCCCACACCACAGCCCCCCCCTACATGCCTGACCATGCCCTGCAGCCAGCCCATCACCCCTGACCATGCCCTGCGGGCAGCCCATCTACCCTCCACATGCCCTGCAGGCAGCCCACACCACAGGGGGAACCCTGCAACCCCTGACCATGCCCTGAAGGCAGCCCACATGGCACCATGCACTTGTGAGCTGCAACACAAGTCCCGCCCACCAGTGACGGGCACCTGCCAGCAGGCCCTGACTCATGTCCCCTCCACCAGTGACAGGCACCTGCCAGCAGGTCCCGACACATGTCCCTCCACCCAGACTCATGTCCCTCCACCCTGACTCATGTCCCCCCACCAGTGACAGGCACCTGCCAGCAGGCCCAGACACATGTCCCTCCACCCCACCCCCATTGATGGCAACCTGCCAGCAGGCCCCGACTCATGTCCCCCCACCAGGGACGGGCACCTGCCAGCAGGCCCCGACTCATGTCCCTCCACCCCGAGTCATGTCCCTCGACCCCGACTCATGTCACCCCCACCAGTGACGGGCACCTGCCAGCAGGCCCCGACACATGTCCCTCCACCCCACCCCCATTGTCGGCAACCTGCCAGCAGGCCCCGACTCATGTCCCCCCACCAGAGACGGGCACCTGCCAGCAGGCCCCGACTCATGTCCCTCCACCCCGACTCATGTCCCTCCACCCCGACTCATGTCACACCCACCAGTGATGGGCACCTGCCAGCAGGCCCCAACACATGTCCCTCCACACCACCCCCATTGATGGCAACCTGCCAGCAGGCCCCGACTCATGTCCCTCCACCCCGACTCATGTCCCCCCACCAGTGACGGGCACCTGCCAGCAGGCACCTGCCAGCAGGCCCCGACACATGTCCCTCCACCCCACCCCATTGACGGCAACCTGCCAGCAGGCCCCGACTCATGTCCCCCCAAACACCACGTCATAACAATACAGACCCATGGCCCTAATGCCAACCCAAATCCCACCCCCACACCTCCCAGTACAAACATGCAACCATCCACTGCACCCACTCCCTAGTAAATTACCCATGCCATGAGAGTCTGAAAAGAACCAGCATGCCCATGAATAAATGTCCTACAGAGCCACACA
Source organism: Ambystoma mexicanum (assembly GCA_002915635.3). Taxonomy (NCBI): domain Eukaryota; kingdom Metazoa; phylum Chordata; class Amphibia; order Caudata; family Ambystomatidae; genus Ambystoma; species Ambystoma mexicanum. The sequence goes on from PGSH02015837.1 coordinate 39,752, forward strand.
GTGGCAACACATGACTGAGCCAATGCTCATAGAGACATGCACAAAACCAATGAGAGTAGACCACACCAATAATGAAGATTCATGAAATGTATTAAAAATAAAACAAAATGACAAAATGAAAACCACACATGCAAATGAAGAAATAATGAATGCAATATGAAAAAGAAAGTAAAATCCAAGGAAAAATGAAAATCCAAGACATGAAAAATGAAAAGTGGTCCATCGCCAAAGTCCATAGAAATGAATCCAAAATTGAAAGTCATAAAAAACCATTACTGCATGGGATGACGTAAAAAAGAAAGTATGTACATGTCCGGAACTATTTACAATTAAAGTATGAAGAGTCCATGATCCCAAAACAAAATTAAACCTACAAAAAACCCTATGTAAAACACAACTGCATACAAAAAGTGTAGCAAAGTACATGTACTCCAAATCATAAAAAAAACAAAATGAAACCTTAACCTAAATAACTATATACAAAGGCGGCAGGCTAGTCCGACGGCTCACTTTTTGATGTCCCAGGCCAGGGCATCATCAAACTCCATGTCGATGTTCCGGAGGCGGGCCTGTTCCACGGTCTCGAGGTGTCGCAGGGATGCAGCCATGGCATCCTCCAACTCCCTGCGAGTTGCCTCGAAGCACTCAGCCCGCCTCAAAGTCCGGTGCGTGGAGTTCTCCACTGTGACCATTGCGAGCCGTGCCCTCTCTGCCCACCGTCGCTCTGCATCTATTTGCTGACCCAACCGCTGCCACACGGAAGACCCTCCCAATCCTGGGTCCTCCTGCCCGCCGAACGATGCCTGCCCCTGGGATGTTGATGGCCCCCACACTGAGCCTGCTGCTGCCTCCAATGCAACTGCCTCTGGCAGCACAACGGCATCCAGGCTGATGGAATCTTCTGGTGCCGCCGTGCATGTGCCCTGCTTGTTGATGCCTGGACATCCTCCATTTGCTGGGGTCCAGTTGGTGGAGTGGCCACCCCTGCTTGACCTCCGACTCCCGACTGTGGCAGGGATGTGTCCTCTACCAGCCTGGCCGCTGGCTCAGGGGCAACTTCACAGGGGGCCCAGGTGATACTTGGGCGGGAAGATGGCACGGAGGACTACTGGCGCATAGGGGAATCAGTTGAGGAGGGAGTCGCAAGAAGATCCAGCACACGGAGGAACCCAGTGCCGACGACCTGTCCTAGTAGTGCAACGCACCTAAACAGGTATTCAAAATAACGTGCATTGTCCTGACGAGAACCCTGCATGTCATCCCGAATACCACGCTGGTGCAACGCCACACCAGCTAGGACAGGCTCAATCTGGTCACGGATTGCCACGTCCGCAGGGAGAGGAAGGCCAGTTGTTGTTTGTGCATCCCCTCCCTGAAAATGGGTCTGGACGAAGGCATCCCTGCTGGTGCCGGTTGATGCAGTCACAGGATCGCGGACAGGTTTACAGACGGGAACCTCTACGGTGACCTGTGCTGCCTCCTGTCCCTGCCCCTGGACTGCACCACACTAGCACCAGTGGAATCCCTTCTTCCAGGCCCCGTGCGTGGGGCTGTCACGGCCTCCTCCTCAACCAAACCCCTCACCAACCTGGATGACTCTGTGCCATCTTCCTCCATAGTCCTCTGTGAGGGCTCAGCTGCCCCTTCTGCTGCCGCAGAGTCCACCTCCAACCTCCGCCTCTTGGACCTTCCCTCAGCAGCTGCGACCATGGACGCGGCACTGGACTCCTCACTCCCGGAAGATATTACTACCTCGGAGGAGAGCTGAACCTTGCGTCTCCGGCTGGCAGTGGCATCCGCCCTCTTCATCAGTCGACGCTGCAGACAGGGAGAGATAGAACACTGGCATCAGGACACTGTACAATGGTCTGACACACATGACAGTTGCACATGAGTGGCAGTGTCAAACTTCACAGATGGCATCACACTCCCCAACACTCATATCATTTGAACCCACACACATGCACAAATTAACAGGAATCGTGCAGCAGGCAGCAGCATCCATACACACACAACTGCATGAACATCCAAAGGTTGGCATGACATCACAAGCAACATGGGGAGTGCCGAACACATGCACACATGCCACCAGACAGACATGCATCTGTACATCTCCACCACCTGTCACAGTGCAATCATCGGCAACTATGTCACATCTGCCAATCGGGGTACCTACATGTCTGTGTCACATGCATCCATGGCGTCTCACAGTCACAACCCCCCCAAACAGACACACACACATGTACACCGTGCACGTACATGAAGGCGTGACGAGCATCCATGTGTCACACCCCAAACATGGCTGAGTACATACACAGGCATGCAAACATGTGTGCATCTTCACATGCAGTTGTGCATCATGCTTTGGAACACATACACCATTGATGTGCATCACACATGACTGGACTCACATGCAGCACGGTCATATCTCTGCGCATATACATCCATACATGGGCCATGTCAGACATATGTCCAAGCTGCACACTCCTGGTACACCTCAACATGCACTGCGTCCAATGAGTACGCATGGACACTTACCGATCGACTCCAGACAAGTCTGCCTCTCGAGGACCTGGAGATGAAGCGCTGTGCGAATGCGTTCCAGGACCCTCATCTGGTCAGTGGTAAGGCAGACCCGGCATCCCACTGCACCCGCTGCGTCCAAGAGGTGCCGGGCTTTCCGAAGGGTCCTGGACCTGAAGTCCTCCCAGCACTTATGGACATGTTTCAGGTCGCGGGTTGCCACCCCCTCCGCGTTGATGGCACCCACGATGTCCAACCAGATCCTCTCCCGTCCATCCTTGTCGGTGCGTGGTCGTCAGAAGAGGGTACCATAATGCACCAGGACTTGCTCCACCAGGATGCCAACTTCTCCTGCAGTGAAGCTGGCAGCCCTCTGCCTCTCTGCCGGGGGGTCGCCACTGGTCCCAGATGGAGTTGAGCCCGACATGGCAACCCCTGAGGCAGATGTGGGTGGGCAACTGGGTCCTGGTGCTGGGCTGTGGAGCGATGGAACAGCAATCGGGAGTCTTCTGTTCCAGCAGGGGTGGTTGCAGCAACTGAACCCCTGCAGATGGGTGATGTGCAGGCACCAAATAGAAGGGCACGTGGCCAGCAGGCAGGCAGGCAGCAGCAGATGGCTCGTGGGAGGCTGCTTAGGGCTTCGGGGGGCAGGAAAATGGCCTTCTTGGCAGGAGCGTGGTCTTCCGTGTGTTGTCACGTGGCTGGCTTGATGCAGAGTGAATCCGCACGTGAAAAAACAGCAAGTCAGCGTGTAATTCGAGGATAGGGCCTTAGCGTGTAAGCGCGTAAGTGACGTGACGCGCAGGCGTTTCCCTTGGCACGGGTTAAAGATGAGCGTGGCCCAGCAGTTCGCTGAACGTGCTTTTCATGAAGACCGACGTGTGTGTTGCTACTTCTTGTTGTTCCACGCGCCTTCACTTCACAGCGAATCGAGGACATACCTCTTCTTTTGGCGGGGTCTTGCCTACGTGTGTTTTTCTTTCCCACGCTAGTCAGGCGGTGAGTCGTGCACGCTATTTTTCCCACTGTGGGTCCCCCTGTGTATTGCTTACCCGTTTTCGAGGTCATAGTGGCCTGTGTGTCCCATGCGTACGCTTTTTTTGTGTCCCTGGCTGCCACCGCATAGTGCAGAAGGTTAATTCTACACACGTGGGCTACCGGGGGTTGTGTGCACAGTATTATTGCAACTTTGGGGATCCTGAGCTCTGTGTGACCTGTCATTTTCTCACAGGGGTCACATACAGCCTTGCAGGAGCACAGGGGTGTTATTTACATCAAGTACCCCGCACCCTTCACCCCAATTGCCCAGGAAAATTTTGTGTATGCCTCCCATTGACACTAGTACATCCGTGCCATGGTTGGGAGGCCACGAAAGGTGAGGGGTGCCTCAGTTGGGCATCCTCCACATGGTGGGGGTGGTCAGGGACATGGCTGGGGTGACCAGGGAGTAGGGAAGTCCAGGGTGGCTGCAGAGGGGGTAAGGCAGGGGTGCGCCACTTCGGCAGGATGTTCTGCCACGTGTTGGTGCAGTCATGCTACCACCCCCTGCGGCTCCGGCAGATGCAGCTCTTGCATCTGACACTGGCGCCCATGTGACCCGGCAGTCAGTTTCATCTACTGCCACTGGCCCAATGGTAGTGGTAGCTGCAGGTGCAGCTGTGGCGACCACCACCCAGTCTCAGGGTCGGCCAGCACATGATGCGTTGGCACCTGAGGACTCCCAGGCAGAATTCCAGGTGGTCAGGAGGCACAAGCAACGTGCGCGCAGGAATGCTCTGACTGAGGCACATGTCCCTGGGGCAGTGTTGACATCTGCTGCCCCAAGCAGCCGGGTGTTGGCAACTGCATGGGCATATGCAGCCAACATCACCCCGACTGTGAGTCTGCCAGCCAGGACAGTCTTGGTCACAGACCTTGGCACAGTGGCCGTTGCTGCACTGGGCCTAGTCAAGAGCACCCAGCAGCCACTGACACAAGTCAGGGCTTCCGTCCTAGTTCCACCTGCCACTCCCATGGTCCAGTCAACCAGTGCCACTGCCCCTACTGATCAGGGCGGGATTTGCCAGTCAGGGTCGGTACCACTGCCCAAGAGGAGGAAGGTTGCTCCTGCGCAAAAGGCTGGGACCCCAGACACGGCTCCGGCCTCTGGCACGTCAAGGAAGAAGCCTTTCAGAAAGCAGGAACTTGTCTTCCTTGTGGGCTATGTGTCGGAACACGAACGCGATGTGCTAGTGGGCCCAAATTGCCATACGACGCCTGCCCAGAGTCGCGTACACTGGAACCATGTTGCGGATGGTTTTAGTGAATTCGGAAATGAGGTGGTCACAGCTCAGGACTGCAAAAAGCATTGGGATGACCTCCGACGCTGTGCAAAGCAAAAGCGTGCCTCCAATCATGCAATGACTCAGTTGACTGGCAGTGGAGGCAGTGGAGGAGGAAGAACTCACTCCACATGAGGTGATCGCTGCGGAGTTCATACTGGCAGAATTGGTCGAAGGAATGGGAGAGATGCAGGATTATGATGCCCCGTCCAGTGAGTGTTGTTGCGTGTTTGTCCAGCCCATGTGTGGTTTGCTTGTGTGATGTGTTGTGCTTGACTGCCACTACATGCTATGTGTACATGGTTCTCATGTGCGAGTCATGCAATGCTTCACTAATGCGTGCCTGTTGTGATGCATGCTGGACATGTGAAGCAGACGGGGACTGTCCTCATCACCAAACATGCACCCTACTCACATGCTAGTCACCCGGCTGCCCCTCCGGTCCATGTTCCAGCTCACTGGCCTGTCTGCATGTAGCCTGTGGTGTCTTTCCACTCAGCACTCGGACTATGTCATCGCATGACTGACGTGCATGTGTGTTCAGCCTGCATGCAGGTACTCCACGCGGGCATGCTTCCTTGCCCCTCCGCCCCCCTGCACCTCCATTTCACCATTGCACTGGTGGGTAACATGTTGGACTACTGCAATGGAGTGTTCCACACTCCTGTGTACATGCACACTTCCCCCTGCGAACCTGCCAGACACATACTGTGGGGTACTTCCTTTGTCTTTGATGCAGGGTGCCTCACTCGGACTGTGCAGATGGCAGATGCTCCCCGGGGACATGAGGGCACATTCATGCTCCATGTGCATTCCATGCATGCCCCTATGTGTCCTGGGCAGGATGATCATTGTAGTACGTGTCCAGGATTACATACGTATCATGGCATTTGGTCATCCATTCCATGCTCACTCTGACTCAGTCCTGCATCACTCACATGTTTAGATGTCATTGTCTGTGTGGGGCACAGGCCTCCCCCTGTTGCATGCCCCCTGACTCTGTCCAACTGGAGTATCGCCTTCTGCATGAATGGGTGTACTACTGAGGGTTCCTCATGTGTCCCAGAGACGTAGACAGGGTAGGGCCTGAGCGGGCATGGCCCAAACAAAATCTCTAAATGCCCACTCAGCAGCGCTGTGTGGGCATTTACAGATGTTAATGCCACTGCAGTGGGCCCAAATACATTAGCTTCAGGCCCCACTTGTTAGACAATCCTGGCTACGCCTCTGATGTGTCCTGCTTACTGTCCCATTCTCATCTGCTGTGCTGTCTTTTGACTGAGATGATGCAATTGACGCTAGCCAACACTGTCTGCCAATACACAGTTCTTTGGTCAACCTTTCATTGCCATGCAATGCCTCCCTGCATTTTCAGTAAGCGGGGGGGGGGGTTAACTGTAGCCATGCAACCCAGTGCATGCACATTGCACATGATGGCTGAACTTGCCCTTACACTGCCATCATGTTAAGTGATTGACATCAAAACGTACATGTTGATGTAGATTATTGGTAACGTACACATGTACTGCACTGCACCCACCCACCCACTTCTGAGCCATGTTACACCATTCTACATGCCTACTCACTGCTGCAATGTCAAAGTGACCTGGCATGTATGTTCCCACGTTCATCCCTTCACTGTTATGAAACGCACTAGCACAGGTGCATCCTGTGAAACATGTACTCTGTGTTGGAACACCCTAGCGGGTGTTTAGCAAAGTTGATTGGTCAATGTTAGGGAGAATTCTCTTCTAAGGCTAATTTCCCTTACCTATAGAGTCCCACAGCAGCTTTGCTGGTTTTGAAGGGTTTCTTTTTTTCCTCTTTCTAAGAGTGAGACTCTTTTTTTTCCCCACTCTTAGACAGATTGCTAGTGTGTGTTTTAGGCTATCTTGTGTGCTTATGGTCTATGGGGTTTTTCTCACCCTGATAGGAATCATCTTTCTAACATGTGTGGTACACAGCACCCTCCGTGCGTACCACAGGGGTGTCGTAGCAACCCCCAAACATAGACTCCATACCCTGCGACTGACTACTGTCTCCCAGGGCATGTAAAGTCCCCATTGACTTTACTAGTCAATAATTATGAACTAAACCAGTACAACCCATCTTACTATAGAAGTACTGGATAGGGTTAATAGTTTTTCCCTAGTGTTCATTTTGAGGGGGTACCGTACAGTCCCTCTCTCAAACGTTTCTGGCTGGTGCCAGAGGTTGCTAAAGTAAATATTCGACTGCAAATATTTCCCTAAGTGATTTTCCCATTGTTCGAGGCTACCACTTTTACTGACAGCCTCTAACATACAGCCGGTTTATTTTAATATTAACTTTACTCCAGTAGGTTTATATTGCCAGAACTTTAATAATATTTCTTTCTAGTGTCTTTCTCTGAAATCCTAACCAGGTCGGGGATCCTTTGTTCGTCCTTTTGGCGGGTTTCTGCACAGAAGGCCTCCTCTCTGGGCCACTGAGTCTGGGGTAGACAGGATGTGTGGGAGGGGGAATAGGCACCCTGGACAGGGTTGCCTATGCAACCCAAGTCGCACACTGCCCTGATAGGCTGGGGGGTCTCCCGCTAGGAGAGCCACCCCAATGTGTGAGTGCCAGCTAGTCTGTATGAATGGGGTTCTTGCTGCATAAAAGCAGGGTCCTGAGGACTGGAGGACAAGACGTCACCACAGGAACTAAGAAACCGAAGAGGAGAGAAGCTGAAGACATCTGCAACGACTGAACCACCGGTGAAGCCCTGCTGCAGCTCCTCACCACTTTTCTCCAACGACTTGAGAAGATCATCCTCTGCAAGAGTCTTCTTCCCTTGAGCTGGTGGGGCCAACCAGTTTGCCAATCGCCTTCCAGGTCCTGCCGTGGTCGAATCGCCAGTGCCAGGCACTCGGAGACGGGATAGCAAGGCACCTGTCCACTCAGACCGCGAATTAAAGGAGCTTTCCTTTTATTTGTTTTTGCAGCAACGCGGCTGGTTTCATCCCTGGGCAGTGCAGTAACTCGAACCTTCCTCCATGACGAGAGTCTCTCTTCCTCTGCTGGATCTCCCAAACTGCAGGAACTGCCAGGAACTACCACCACCGCAGGAGCCTCTTCTACTTTAAAGGTACATTACCGCTAAAGGTGTTTAAAATCCTTTAGTTACCTACTGGGTTGGCCTCCCTATCATCTAACATTGTCTTTCACCTTCTGCAACTGCCTTTTCGAATCGTTAAACAAAGACTTGACTGCAGCTACTAGAACAGTTTGATCCTGGGCACATTGCCTTGTACCATTGACTCTGGCACAGGCCTATTGACTCTGGCTAAATCTGTTACAACTGCCTTCTCTAGATTGCTTCTCACCTAGAAATGTGTTGGTGCACCTAACTCTTATAACCACCTTTTTCCTTCCCCTTTTTAAACTTGTAAAGTGCCATTTTGCTCGGTTTTCACCTCAGTATTGTATATGCTAAAGTACTGCCTTGCCTAACTTGTTCACAATCCAATTGGGAAGTGTTGCTGGTGTGTTTTAGGGGTTAAAACCGGTATAACTTGTTCTTTCCCTCCCTCTGAAGAAATTGTTAGAGTGCCATTTCTGCTTAGTTAACACTGTGCCGTTTTGCTCAGTTTTCACTCTTACTCAAACTTGTCTACAATTTAAATAGGGAATTGTGTATACTTTTCCTGACTGTTTTAACTTACTTTAATAATAGTGATTTGTGTGTGAACATCAGAGTGTGTAAAATAAATATATATTCTTTTTGATACAAAGCTTTGGTCAGTGTTTCCTTGTTCCATAGTATTGTAGTCCTATTGTGTAAACCCTGAATACTGCTCATCTCCCTCTTGAGATAAGTCTGACTGCTTAGCCACAGCTACCAACTAAATATTTGTGGTACAGACTGATACCAAAGGGGATTTATTGCATATACCTGTAGTCTTAATCTTCTGTAGTGCTCCCTAAGGGAACTGAACAGGATTCTGCCTAACACCTGGGGATGGTGGATTTTGGTAGCCCTCCCCCTTGGCCTCCCCTCTCCCGGATTGGATTGTCTGGGCTCCTGAAACCGGGGAAAGAAAGGAGGGTTGCCCTGCAGGTTGGGGTTTTGAGGGTACTGTGGAAAGAAACGTAACCCTGGATTTGAGGGAGTACTTACCTGGTGGGACCCTCCTCCTTGGGTGGGAGGAGTCCATACATACCCCAAGATAGGCCGGTTACCCTTGTACCTGGGACTTATATAATCAGGGGCGTTAGGGGTCCCATTGGTGGGATTACCTCCCTGACCGCCGCCTGTTTGTGATTGGCCAGAAGGCCTTCTGTGTCTTTGATTTTGCTGGTTTGGGATTGGTGCATTTTTAGGCCCCCCCATCTCTAGGTCTAAAATAGGGGCAACCTTCACCCCCGATACCTTAGCAGCAGCAGGGGTGTTGCCTAGCTTGGTGTTTTTGGTCTGATTTTTGTTTTCTGCAGGTTTCTGGACTTCATAAATGCGGGTCGCCTGCTCTATGACCCAGTCCAGAGATCTTTTATCGTGGAAATCCCTCACCAGCTGGTCATATATTTTGGGAGCGCATGAAAGAAGGTAGTTATAAACTCCCTGCTATCTGTGCGCACCCTCCTAGTGGTTTGTGCAAAGGCGCGTTTTAGCTCCTGCACAAATTCTCGTGGGGCCTGATCTTCCCTGCACTGCAAACTGTAGGCCGCTTTGCAAGCCTCTTGGGAGTTTCTGTGGGCGTAAAAGTGTTTCATGATGGCCGCCCTGTAGGTGGACCATCTTGAATGGTTCTGGTCCTCCAGTCCAGCAAAGAAGCTGGAGTACTCTGGAGAGAACATCCACTTAGCATACTCTATGCAGTTCTGGTTGTCTTTAAGGTGGAAAGTATCCATCATCTGCTCATAGAGTTCCAAATGTTCCCAGACAGAATATTTGGCAATTTTGTGGAATGGGGTTCTGAAACTCCTAATGGCCTTAATCTGCCTAATGTGGTCTTTTGCCACAACTTTCTTTCATTTATTTGCCTTCTTTGGCGTAGTCACCGGAGTCCACTCACCCTCAGACTCAGAGGCGCTTCTGTTGGAGGACCCCTCTTGATCTTCTAGGTGCTCCCTGATTCTGTGAACTTGAGAGAGGCTCGCAGAATGGTGGGGCCTAGTTTATTCACTCCTGTGGCACACAGGAGAGTAGTCTTCTGACTCCTCCCTGCTTCCAGGTTTGGCAGAGTATCCCCCCGCTTGTCATGATCTCTGCTTCCAAAAGGTCAGGACTTACCCAACTCCCTTGGAAGCAGACCCATAACCCAGGTTCCGAGTGCCAACCAGTCCCAATTGGGACCTTTTGGACCCTGTCCTGGCGCCGGTGGCGCCAGGCTCATAAATGTGCCCAGTCCCAGCGCTGGAAGCGCCGGGCTCATAATGCTTGGGTGGACTTACCTGCGGCAGACCATGCTGCTTACTTACCTGCCAGTTGAGCCTCTGATCCTCTTCTGTTTGGGACTACTTTTCCTGTTGGGTGGGGCAGGAGCCACTCCCTAGGTTCAGAACACTGGAACTCTTCTGGAAAGCAGGAACTCTTTTCTTTCCTAGGCGTGGCTGTGGAAGGAGACACCTAAGCACTACAGGAGGCTATTTAAACCACACCCGATGGATGAATCTTGCTTTGCGTTATTCTGCATCCTCTGCAGCAGAACGCTCATTGTGTCTTCTGCATCTGATCCTGGGCCTAAAGGAAAAGGCTTACCATCCTGAATCCAGTCTTCAGCAACACCTATAAAGACAAGAAAGAACAGGTTAGCACTACGGTCTTCAGTGACAGCACATCTCTTACCTGGTCCATCGGCTGTCACCAACGCCTCGCGTTGCCTTCCGGCATCTAAAGACAAAGGCTTGCCTACTCCTCGCATGCTCCGGAGGTCTTCGCACTGCATTCCGGCATCTGCAAGATAAAAGCTTACCAACGCTTTGCACGCTCCAGAGGTCTTCGGCGCTGCATCCCGCATCTGAAAGAATAAAGAAGGTGCGTTTAAAGACACTGGATAACTTTATTACTCACGTGCCATTACTCCTTCCCACGCCGAATCCAGTGGGTATTCCGGCATCTTCAGCAGCTCTGAACTTGTACCTGCAAGGTAAAAGGACAGTTAGTGCGCATCGTGAAGCAGGCAACAAGCGCTTACTTACGTGCTTCCAGGCGCTTCTATTTCTCACACGGGTTCCAACCTCAACTCACTTCAGCCCGCCATCCGCCATCGCCGGAACCCTGCAAAACAAGAGACATCATTACAAAAGACATTTAAAGACATTTGAAATACCCAGAACTTACCGTTCGTGCAGTAAACGACGGACAGCAGTCCTCTGAGGTCAAGAGGTCTGCACCCTTATCCAGTGAAGAAACTGGTTACGGCACCCTGCCCCGAGGCAGATGGAGAGCTCGGCGTTCACTTACCTAAGGTGAGAGCATTAACCTTGGGGGTTCTACAGGAGAAGAGAAAGGGAAGAAGAGAGAGACACCCAATAACCCCAGTTCATTAATCCCATATTTTCTATCTGCAGACATCTTACTCTTCGAGTCAGACATACAGTGCACAGAGGTCCAGCCCAAAGAGCCCACCGTGTGTTACACATCGTCTTTGAAGATACGGTATTCGCCCAGTCAAGACCGGCGCCTCTGCGGGAATCAGGTGAGCGTTACACCGCTGCCCTAATTGGGTGGAGGTCTTCAGGATGCTCTTTTTGGGCCTCATTTCATTTGGTTTTTCATCAAATTGAACCAACTGGTCCCTTTGGAAGGTAGTATTTCTGTGTATCTAATTCCCTGACTCTCCCCTCATAGGAGACTTCTTTGTCAGATCCATCATCCTTAATGTTTGGATATCTATACAGGGGATGCCCGTCCATCAATTTCTGGGGGGCGCTGACCTGTCAGATCCATCATACTAAACCTATTGAATTCTGCTGGCCTCATGGTTTCTGGCTCATATGAACTGGTAGACGTGAAGTCAGCAGTGTTCACAGTATTAAATGGCTTTGAGTCCCTTAGTATTGAGGTCATCATACTATGATCAGGGGTTACCCTGTCCCTCTCTACCTTTTCGGGGTCCCTCCAATTTGGATTAGATCTAGCACCCTCTTTCTCCAACATCGCTAGTTTCTCCTTCTCATCCCCTACTTCATGATAATAAGCAAAGATCTGAGCCTTTTGCTCAGCTATCAAGGCTTTACTGGCCTCTATGACTTGCTCTTGAGCTACGACCTGCTGGCGGAGCCCCTCTTTCTCCTCACAGAGGGCCTCATTGTCTCTGTGCGCTTCCTGTATGGTTTGGGAAAAATGAGACAATATCTGTTGCAGGAGGGGAACCTCCATTTTCTGCACATTTAGAGCCTCTAAGGCCTGCTCTAGGTCAAGTTCCATTTGTCTCCTATGTCCCATTACTCTATCACATTTTTCTTTTATACCAGTCAGTACCTGAAGGTCTGACTCCCTTTTCTCCAGATTGATTTTTAAACTGCACATTTTCTGGTATAGGGCCTCTTTCTCCTGATAGAGGGTGCCCCTTTGTTCAGCCAGGTCATCTCTTTGTTGTGTTATGGCACCTAATTTCTGGCGCTCTTCATCAAATTCTGCTCGGGAGTGGAGGTCTCTCATAATTAATTTGTTATTTTCCTCTTCCAATTTTCTTTTCTGATCTTTTAGAGTAACTATCTGTCTGCGCAGGCTCTATTATAGTTTATTTGTTGATTTAACTTCTGTTGACTCTCTTGTAGAGAGTCAACCTTTCCCCTACCCTCTTCTTTCAATGACTCTAAATGGGTCTCTTGATCAAGTCCTCTTTTAGCTGTTTAATGTAATCTCCAGATTCTACCTCAGAATCTTGGCTCTTTTGCAATTTCTGTTCCGCTAATTTCAGTTCAGTCTGGATTTGAGCTAAAAGTTCGGATTGATTTTGTGCCAGAATTGTATTTTCCTCATGCTTTCCCCGCATTACTCCCATATGTAGATACATATAGGCCGCAATTCAAACAATTTTAGTCTGCTCCTCTTTAATGTTTGAATTCATGTATAACTCGCTCAAAGCTTGGTGTAACAGGCGACCGTCCTGCCATGTATCCATGTCTATGGCGGTGACCTGTTGCATTATTTCTTCTAGCCAGACTTTTTCATCTTGTTCTGGCCATTCCCCTCTGACAAATAGTTTGTGCAGAACGTTCTCCCGAGCTATGCTGATCTCTACTGTGGCCATTTTGAAAAGTGTTCTTTCTTTATTCATTTATTTATAGAAGGGTGATCTGTATTCTATTGCTTTTTGTCTATTTTTAGGGTTAATTTAGATTGTAATTTTATACACAGGCCTGGCACTTAGGATTTTTGTTTTGGGGTGCTTCTACAGCGTAACACTGTGTTCCAGCCACCCAAAGTATTCCTACCTTGGAGGTTAATCTGCTGTGATAGGCTGTCACGGGTGAGAAAACAAGCTCATCCGTTGACTTGAGCCCCCAATTTGTCAAGAATTCCAATCGGGTGTCACACACTGGACCAGGAAACTTGGTCTTAGCCTGGTATGTGGTGCTCAATAGGAATGCTTTTTCTTTAATCTTGATTAATTCAAATTGAGCTGATACCCGACCCGTCTCACACCCCCTTTTACAAATACCCTGGATCACAATGGACCATGAACCAGGCCGGTTGGTGAAAATACAATATTTATTTATTTTTAAAGCATACAAAAATCACACACATTTTAATATTGGGCTGCAATCACCAATGGGGTGATAATTACAATGGGAATGGAAGCAATGCACTTAGTTAACCTACTACAGGAACATATCCAAAGCACAGTGGAATAGGAGCAGTTTTTGAATTAGGACAGATAGCACTCAAGTTAAGTTTTCCCCCTGCAAATCGCCCTCAACCCAAAAATAATAGAATTCTGAGTGGATAGAAAAAAGCAGCAGGTAGTCAGGGACTTCAAACCTTTTGCAAATGCCTCTAATGACGCTCAGATTTTGTAAATAATTAATTATATGTGTGCTGAAATAATGATATGCATATGTTTTATCACAGTATTAGGGATGTTGTATCACTATCAACCATCAGGCAAAGTATCACAAAAGCATACAGTTACAAAACAGATTGAAATTGAAATCCCAGTGCAGCCGAATTCACACGTGGAAAAGTTGCATTTACACTTTTTCAGCTTTAAATGTTAAAACAGGTTTTTACAAAAACGGGTGAAAAACACTGAGAGAGTAGTTCATAGAATTTGCCACACAAGTGGCGCACGCGGCTGGTGCACAGTGTGCGTGTGCGGCAGTCTGCGCCAGCTGTGTGTGCCAAAACCCATTTCAGCGCACAGCGTATTCATGGATTTCAACATCCATGACCAGCCGTGGCGCAGAGTGGCGCAGCGACCCTGCAGCAGCGCCAGATACACCCCCAAGCCCGCCCCGTGCGCCATGAACAGTGCACAAATCCAGTAGATGGCGCAAAGGCCAGTGGACCAGCATACAGCCCCCCAACCACGAAAACACGTGTAAAACTCCCTGCGCACGCCCCAGAATACACATACCCCGCTCGCGCTAGGCCAATCGCGTGTAAAGCTCCCCGCGCACCCCTCAGAATACACGTACCCCACTCGCGCTAGGCCAACCGCGTGTAAAACTCCCCGCTCACCCATCGGAATACACGTACCCCGCTTGCGCTAGGCCAATCACATGTAAAACTCCCAGCACACCCCCCGGAATACACGTACCCCACTCGCGCTAGGCCAATCGCGTGTAAAATTCCCCGCGCACCCCTCGGAATGTGTATAACCGCCCACGCACCCCTCAGAATACACATAGCCCGCTCGCGCTAGGCCAATCACGTGTATAACTCCCCGCACACCCCTTGGAATACACGTACCCCGCTCCGCACCTATGGCCTGGCCCAACCGCTGCCACACGGAAGACACTCCCAATCCTGGGTCCTCCTGCCCTCTTGCCGATGCCTGCCCCTTGGATGTTGATGGCCCCCGAGCCATCATCGCTCCCACCTTGTTGCTGCTGCTGCTGTGACTGTGCCCTGGCTCTTGCTGCCTGCAAGTCCTCCTCCGGCTGGCGTGCAGTTGTTGTGGTGGCCACCACTGCTGGACGTCCGATTTGCAGGGATGTGTCCTCCACCAGCCTGGCTACTGGGTCAGAGGCAGCTCCACAGGGTACCCAGGTGATACATGGGTGGGAAGATGGCATGGAGGATGACTGGCGCATAGGGGGTTCAGGTGAGGAGGGGGTCAGAAGAAGGTCCAGCATACGGAGGAATCCAGCCCTGGTGACCCGTCCCAGTAGGTCAACGCTGTCAACGAGGCATCCGAGATGACCTGCAGTGTCTTCACGAAAACACTGCAGGTAACCTTGCATGTCCCGTTGATGCAACGCTATCCCAGACAGGACAGGCTCAACCCGGTCCCGGATTGCCACGTCCGCGGGGAGAGGAAGGCCAGTTGTCGTGCGCTCACCCCCTCCCTGAAAATGGGTCTGGACGTAGGCATCCCTGCTGGTGCAGGATGATGCAGTCATAGGATTGGGGACAGAATTACACACAGGCACCTCTGCGGCGGCCTGTGCTGCCTCCTTTCCCTGCCCCTGCACTGCACCACTAGCACCAGTGGAATCCCAACCTCCAGACCCCGTGTGTGTCCCTTCCATGGCCTCCTCCTCCACCAAACCCCCCACCAACCTGGATGACTCCATGCCATCTTCCTCTGTCAGACCCTGTGGGGTCTCAGCTGCCCCTTCTGCTGCCGAGGAGTCCACCTCCGACCTCCGCCTCTTGGACCTACCCTCGGCAGCTGCGGCCTGGGACGCGGCACCAGACTCCTCACTCCCCGACGAGATGACAACTTGGGAGGGGAGCCGGGCCTTGCGTCTCCTGCTGGCAATGCGATCCCTGCCGCTTTGCTCCACAGCACCCTCACCGCCCTCTTCATCAGTTGACGCTGCAGACAGGTAGAGATAGAACACAGGCATCAGGGCACTGTACAATGGACTGATACACACATGACAGTTGTACATGAGTGGCAGTGTCAAACTTCAGACATGCCATCACACTCCCCAACACACATGTCATTTCAACTCACACACATGAGCGAATCAACAGGAATATTGCACCAGGCAGCACCATCCATACACAAACAACAGCACGAGCAGCCGAAGGTGAGCCTGACGTCACATGCAACACGGGGAGTGCAGAACACATGCACACACACCACCAGACATACATGCATCAGTACATCTCCACCACCTGTTGCAGTGATAACATCGCCATCCATGTCACATCTGGCAATCAGCCTCCTACATGTCAGTGTCACATGCATCCATGGTGTATCACAGTTCACGCTTGTCAAATATACACACATGCACATGTACATAGTGCAGATACATGCAGGTGGAACCAGCATCCATGTGTGACACCACAACCATGCCACAGTACATACAGAGAAATTCAAACATGTGTGCTCCCACACCTGCATTTGGCCAGCATGCTTACCAACACATACATCATCGATGTGTCTCACGCATGAGAGGACTCAAATGTGGCAGGCTCACATCCCTGTACATACACATCCATACATGGCCCTACAAAGACACATGTGCAACCTGCACACTCCTGCCACACATCAACATGCACAGCGTCCAATCCGTATCCATGTACACTTACCACTCGACTCCAGACGGGTCTGCCTCTCAAGGACCTGGACGTGGAGCGCTGGGTGTATACGTTCCCAGACCCTCATTTGGTTGTTGGTTAGGCGGACCCAGCACCCCTCAGCATCCGTTGCCTTGAAGAGGCGCCGGGCCTTGTTGAGGGTCCTGGACCTGAAGTCCTCCCAGCGCTTCCGGACGTGTTTGATGTCGTGGGCTGCCACCTCCTCCATGTTGATGGCAGCCACGATGTCCATCCAGATCCTCTTCCGTCCTTCATAGTCGGTGCATGAACTTCCAAAGAGGGCATTATATTGGGCCAGGACTTGCTCCACCAGGACACCAACTTCATTGGCACTGAAGCTGGTAGCCATCTGCCTCCCTGCTGGGGGATTGCCACTGGTGCCAGATGGTGTTGTGTCTGACATGGCAACCCCCGAGGCAGGTGTGGGTGGGCAACTGGGTCCTGGGGCTGGGCTGTGGAGCGATGGTATCCCAGTCAGGAGTCTTCTGTTCCAGCAGGGGTGGTCACAGCATCTGGACCCCTGCAGATGGCTGACGTGCAGGCACCAAAGAGCAGGGCAGGTGTTTTGCAGGCAGGCAGGCAGCAGCAGATGGCAGGTGGGAGCGTGCTTGGAGCTCTGGGGGGCAGTAAAATGGCCTTTAGGGCAGGAGCGTGGTCTTCCGTGTGTTGTTGCGTGGCCAGCTTGATACGGAGTGACGTGGCACGTGAAAAAAATTCATGTCAGCGTGTAATTAGAGGAAAGGCCCTTAGTGCGTAAGTACGTCTGTGACGTGACACGTGCGGGCATTGCCCTGGCACGGGTTGAAGGTCCCACATGGGTTTCCATCACTATGTACGTGCCTTTCGTGGGAAGCGGTGCGTGTGTTTTCCAGGTGTTGGGGTTCACACGCGATTACTTACAGCGGGTGGGTGTTGGCTACGTTATTCTTCTACACGCAAGGCAGACAGTGAATGGCACACGCTATTTTTGCCACTGCGGGTGTCCATGTTTGTCACGTACCCCTTTTTTTACGGGCATACTAGCTTGCGTGTTGATCGTGTATGTATTTTTGGGGCTTCTGGCTGCCACAGCGTACTGTGTGTGTTTTTGTACACGCACATCGGCAACAGGGGTCGCTTATCTCTTTTTCTTGCTTTTCAGGGATGACTGTGCATTGCGTGTCACGTCAATTCTCCTAGGGGGCCACAGATTGGGACATTCATGTAGCTGTATGTACGTGTTTGTTGTTTGCGCACACGTTTGTAATGCGCAGTGATGCTACCGCCTGATTTCGTGTGGTGGCTGTGTTTAGGCCTGTGCGTGTATTTTGCCGTGCGCGGCTTTCCCGTTTTCAATTCCATGAATATTTGTTGTGCGTGTGGGCGTTCCGTGTATTTCCCTGCAGTACTTCCCAGGTTACGCCTTCTTTTTCACGCGTTGTTCCCATTCCGCGTGTTACGCCCCGTGTTCGCCCACTTTTTGATGTGTGCGCTAAAGTTGTGCGCTTTCACTGTACGTGTTCAGGATGTTGCAATGACGTGTGCGCCCGTGTGCACCACGCACGGGTTTGGCGCACATCCCGAGGGAAACACGCGCAGGGACTTCTAGGAATCGCTGTTTTTTCAGGCTTGCGCCAGCTAGTGCCTGCTTGCGCCATTATTTTCGGTGCACATTTATTCCATGAATCGGCCCTGAATCGGAATGCGTTTTTTTGGCAGGGGAATAGATGTAGAAGTGAAAGGAGGGGTATAGCTGGTGAATTAAGAGAGATTTGGATGGTAGAATGAGGTTCGTTTTTAGGAAAATAAAGCAGTTAAAAATGAGAAAATCGGTTTTGAAAGAAAGGCAAATTTTACTTAAACTAGATTATTTAGACTATATTGTTAAAGAGGGACACGGTAAGATCCAAGGTTGATTTGCGACATCAACCTTGCCACCCCAGCGTACAAGTCTTTGTGGAAATTAGTTTGACTACTCAAAATATGACTAAGGAGTTACTCGAGAAGATGAATGAAAGAATTGCGCTAACACTTGAAAACCAGAACAGCGTGCACAGAGAATTAGATTTTAAACCCTTTGCAAAGGCCTGAAATGACACTCGGATTTTGATAAATAATTAATTATATGTGTGTTTAAATAATGCTATGCATATGTTTTCTCACAGTATCAGGGATGTTATATCACTAGCAACCATCAGGCAAAGTATCATAGAAGCATACAGTTCACAAAGCAAGTTAAAATTGAAAACCCAGTGCAGTCAAATCACACGTTGGAAAGTTGCATTTTTACACAGAAGCAGTTTTAAATGCAAAAACTTTTTTTTTAATAAAATGGGTGAAAAACACTGAATTGGAATGCGTTAATTTTGCTGGGGGATAGATGTATATCACAGGGACAATATAGAGGAAAGGAGGGATATAGGGGTGATTTGAGAGAGATTTGGAAGTTAGAGTGAGGTTCATTTTTAGGAAAATAGGGCAGTGTAAAAGAGAAAATCGGTTTTAAAATGAAAGGCAAATTTTACTTAAACTAGATTTTGTGGCTAAGAAAAGAGGAACGCCACCTGTGAATATCAAAGTTACGCTGCAGTTGTAACCCTTCACGCAGTGTACCCCTTTTCTTTAGGGAAAATTGATTTATTCATCAAAATATTGCTAATGACTTATGATCTATGAAAGACAGAATTAATAGAGAAATGGCGCTAGTACTTAGAAAGTCAAGGACAGGGTGCACAGAGAATTCAAACAGTTTTAACAAGTTACCAGGGTAATATAGGATTGCTTAGAGAGTAGGATAGAGACAAAAGGGTCAAGATAAGGTAGGTTATGTGTTTCTATGGGGTGGGGATTGATACTCACAGTCTACGCTTAAGTCTAGGGATTTTGGACAGACAAAGGGTTCTGGTCATGAAAGATTTTGGTAACTGGATATGGCCTCTCCTGGCAAAAGATAGCTGGGCATGGTCTTGGCGCCGGATGCTAAGGGTCAGCGGACATGCAGGAAGTAGCAAGAAGCTGGTCTGGTTTCAGGATGCTTAAGGTAAACAGCTTTCCCCTTTTTAATGGGATTCAGTGGGTTTTTCTGGATCATTGGCCTTGCTGGGAGAAAATCAGTTATGCTTTGGCTTTGCTGGAGTAAGGTCAGCAATGCTTTGGCCTTGTAGGGAAATCTGGAATCAGCAAGATGAATGGAGCAGATCAGGAACGCAGGCGCAGGACATTCAGGAGTGAGAGTCTCTGGAGTCCTGTCAGGGACTCTTATTTATAATGCATAGTGACATCATAGAAGTATATGGTAGGGCAGGCTTAGCTAAGCACGCCTCTAAACCACTGGATTGGTCAGGGGTGATAGTCCAGCCTCGCTCTCATCTGGTTGGATTTCAAGGGCAGGATGTCAGATTTATGATGTGAGTTTTACAATGCTCAAAACCTCCCACAGTTACTTTAGCTAAAATCCAGTTTTGCCATATATGACCCATTTGTACAGTTGAAGCATCTTAACAAATTATATAAGCAGGTTACATATTTTATGCAGACCATACCAGTCCATCTCTGCAATCTGTAAGACATTGTTTCACC
Source organism: Ambystoma mexicanum (assembly GCA_002915635.3). NCBI lineage: Eukaryota > Metazoa > Chordata > Amphibia > Caudata > Ambystomatidae > Ambystoma > Ambystoma mexicanum. Next base: position 59,840 of record PGSH02015837.1, read on the forward strand.
GTTTAACAGTTTTTGTCGTT
>PGSH02015838.1:0-57071 GCA_002915635.3 Ambystoma mexicanum
TGTGGCTAGAGCGCTGAAGTTCTACGTGGACCGCACAAAGTGTTTTCGGAAGACGTCACAACTCTTTGTGAACTTTGGACCTGTCAATCAGGGAAGGCTCTCTCGAAGCTTCCATTTCCAGATGGCTCTCCGGCTGTATCATGTACTGTCATCGGTTGGCAAACCGACCGCTGCCTGGCCGTCCGAGAGCCCATTCCACCAGAGCGATCGCAGCTACCACGGCGTTCCTTTCTGGTGTGCCCCTGCTGGACATATGCAGGGCTGCTACGTGGAGGTCGACGCACACCTTCACGAATTCTACTGCGTCGATCGGGATTCCAGGGAGGAGTCCAGGGTCGGCCAAGCAGTGCTGCGCAACCTGTTCGCCTGAGGTGAGCCTGGTGAGGAGGTAAGATGCTTAATGTTGAGTTGATGTATGCTTAATGTTGAGCCTTTGCCACTCCCGTGGTTGTGCATGTGTGTACTGCTATGTATTCTTTATTCATGAGCATGTGAATCCATGCCAGACCCCATGCTGGAGAAGGAACAAGTTACTTACCTGTAACTGTTGTTCTCCAGCATGGGTCTGCATGGATTCACATGCGAACCCTCCCGCCTACCCCTCTGCGGCTCTTCACTTGGTCATACTGCCACTTCACGTGCTCCAAATCTGAAGATGGCTGCCAGAGGCGGTGCTTAGGTAGAGGGCAGTCATTGGCTGTGGTCAGTATGACGCAGAGACCAGTGATTGGTTGTTACTACGAAAGACAGATCAGAAACGAAACTGATACTGGTTTTTTCTTTACCGAGGATTCCCAGCCTGACGACGGGGAATATTCATGAGCATGTGAATCCATGCCAGACCCATGCTGGAGAACAACAGTTACAGGTAAGTAACTTGTTCCTTCCTCCTGTGTTCCACACCAGATGCCAAAGATATCGTCGATGAAACGTTTCCATAGTAGTATCTTGTCTGACCAATCAATATTTTCCAGGACGTGAGTATATTCAAACTTATACATAAATGTATTGGCGTACACTGGGGCCATTGCTGACCCCATTGATGTCCCCGTGATTTGTAGATAGTAATTACCTTGGAATCTAAAATAGTTGTTCCTAAGTATCAGGTTCAGTAATTTCATGATGAGTTGTGGATCTCCTCTGGTTGCTTGTGAATTCAAGAGTAGCCACTCCACAGATTGAATCCCTTCATCATGCGGGATAGAAGTATATAGGCTACAGACATCCATACTAAAAAGTATGCAGTCATACCTCAATGCTCTAACTTCTTGTATACAATTGATGAAGTCAGTCGTGTCTTTAAGGTAAGTTGGAATTACTTGAATAAGTGGTTGTAATAAACGATCAATGTATATAGCCAGTGGATCGAATATGCTCTCTGTTCCGGCCACTATGGGCCTGAGGGGAGGATAATTCCGGTTCTTGTGGATCTTTGGTAGTCCATAAAACACTGGTGTAATGGGATGTTGATTAATAAGAAACTCACTTGTTTTGTTGCTGATCCAGTCATTTTCTACAGCTTCTTCCACTACTCTCAATGTACGTATTTTAAAGAGGGGATCTCTGTCCAGCTTCGTATATGTGTTAGTATCATCGAGGAGTTCTACACATTTTCTTATATAGTCCTTCATGTCCATTACGACTATGGCTCCGCTCCGCCTTTGTCGGCTGGTTTTATAGTTAATTCTTCATCCTTAGCTAAGGCTTCAACATGATCCAGTTGACACTTCTTCACATTGTGGGGTGTAGACATCTGATAGTTGATCCGTTTTAGGTCTGTGAGGACGTTTTTCTCAAACAAGTTTAAGATCTAGTTCTGAACATGCGGGTCAAAGTCACTTTTTGGTCGAATCTCTAGCATTTTGCCTTCTGAGTACCTGGTTCTCGGGTTTTCATCTGAGTTAAAGAAAATCTTGAGTCTCAATTTTCTAAGAAGCCGATGAATAATGTGGTGTTATTGGTCGGGACAAAAGATAAGCCACGATTCAACATCTCGATCTGACCACTGTTGAGAATTTTCTTTGAAATGTTTACCACTAAATTTTCGCTTATCTGTTCTTTCTTTTTTGATTTCATTTGCCCTCTCCTCGTTTTTCTTTTTGTTTTTCTCTGAGTCCTAAAAAAGCCCTAGTGTCGTTAGGTCTTGGTGATGTTGTAGGCGAGGTTGTTCCTGTGGAGTCCACTGGTGTGGTGGCTTTATCCGATGACTGTGGAGTCCTCTTCTCTGTCTCTGTGTTGAGTTTAGAGGTCCCTGGTTGTGTTGGTTCACCTATGCTAATAGAGCTACTATCATTGCCTGAATTAGAGGAATCTGGATTCCTGGGCCTTGTTCTATCTAGGATACGATGATGATGGTACTCTTGCCAGCTATAGACAATATCGTTTAAGTAATCAAAGGTATCTCTCTTAAACTTCCTAAGTTTTCTTTGTTCGATATCTGACTTGTATGTTGAAAGTTTATCATTAATGTCTATCAATAATTGTGATAGTTCCTCTGATGACTTAAATTCACTAAGTTGAATCTTAAGTGTTTCTACTTCTAAGTCTATCGATGTGAGAGACTTAGATAATTCCTCTATCGTTAGTAAAAGAAGGTCAAGAGAACACTTATTAAGAATACGATCCCACTTCTCCACAAAAGCTTTCTTCTCACTGCAAAGCGTGGGTCTCAAATAGACTCTTAAACCCCTAGGGATTTTTTTAGATTTGAAATACTCTACCAACGTGCTGGCATGGAGTTTTTGGGCAATCTCTTTCCTGATGAGTTTCTCTAATTGAAATGCATTCCGATCAGGGCTGGTTTTACTCTGTAAAGATTTTTCAGTGTCCTTTATCAATGACAGGATACGTTTTGCTTCATCAGCATCAAATGCCAAAGTCGAGGCGTGTTTATCTGTCAATTCATTAATCCGTGAAAAGGACATACTCAAATGGATAACAAATTATGAGACTAAATTGGGGTGCTATCTAGTTTTTGTGCCACACTGGTGAGAAAAACCAGTGATACAACAAACTGTAGAGGGGAATGTAGATGCACACACCTAACGTATTCAAAATCTTTAAGAAGTGAGTGTAGATAATTTTAAGTAATCTTTTAAGGTGTTCATTTAGAGCACCATTAATTAGTAATGAACGTTAATTTGTGTAGGAATGTTAATATCAATGTATATTAACGATATTTTACCTGCCACCTACCCAGCACCGCCTGCCACTGTGACCACTCTATAATCCTTAACATTTGTTTATATCTTCATTTGGTCCCTTTTTAAACCCATTTTTTGTGACATTCGTCAGCAGCGGAATATCACTAATTTTGCTCTATATACAGCACCATTGCACTTGTCTCATCATTTAACATTGCTACCATGGAACGTCCTATTTTTCAATATTTTCATTAATGTTGGCTACATTTTAGTACATTAGGTACATAAGCAGTAGTGTCATTAAACTCCATTCTATGATGGCGCCCATGCACCACATCGATTCCTGGATAACCTGTTTGTTCTTAGACTAGAGCACATAGTCCGTCATCTATGTTGCCCATTCGAGCGTGATTGTTGCAAGCAGCCCCCTAGATACCAGTCCGCAGTCTGGGTCGGCTTCCCTAGCGACAGCATAGCCCACCTTAACCCTTGAGAGGCACGCTCCGCCCGCAGTTTTCTACTCGCGGCCGGAGCCTTTAGCCTGTGTATTTCAAGAAGTTTCAAAACACGAGCGTGATTTTCAGACGCAGCCTTTGAGCGGCTTACACCGTGAATCCCGGATTACTAACATTTTGGTCTACTTGTATCCAAGCCGTGGGTAAGCATTTGAACCTTCAATGTAGCACTTATCCATAGGTCACTTGCATTTATAATACTACTATATTCATTCGGGCATTTGGACAATAGGTAACTAGACAATTTATTTTGTTGTAGGATTCATTCTTTAGAACACTTGAGAAACTCATTGCATCCTGAGGACTTAACTACCACTGGGCACCATCTTTAGCCCGCAGCATTTTTAAGAGCATTTAACTATCTTGGACTTGACTGCATATGCAGTGAGAGGTATGCCTTTACATTTACTCTCTGAGCTCCATTAGCTTGCTTTCTCAGGCTATCTATTAGCATTTTTGAATATGTCTCAGAACATACACCTATTCATTGGAGTTTGTAAGTGACATTCTGTTTTAGTCAGTTCAGACGTTATTATTATATCATATGATTGTTCTTTAAACATTTAGATTGCCGCCCTGACAGAGAAGTTGTTCACTCGTCCTGAATTTTGAGGACCGACACCCGCACATCACGCCCTTGAGGCTGTCACTTTTTCTTTTCAAGAACACTATTTAAAGGTATGTTAGTCTCTACCTGTGCTTTCTAATCCGTGTCCTGTAACAACATCTGGGTATCTTCTGTGATGTTTTCATGTAGATAATTAATATGTTGGTTCACCTCATCTCGGCTATAATTCAGACAAATCAACTGTGAGGATTATTTATTGGTCACATTGCCAACTCCCCCTTGAAGGATTGGTGCCTTTGGAAGAATATGTAACTGGTTTAATACATATGATCGATATTTTGGTTCTTTAAAAATATAGGAATTTTAATGGATCATTCCACAATTAATGGGTTTTGCCTTTGCCTTTTTACATGCTTGGTGAGCGCTTTTGTTTAGGAGTATTTACTAGTCAAAAAACCTGACATGCGCTTTCTTCATTTCATTTTTCTTACAGTTTACAATTCACTTGGCTCTAGAAGAAGGGACAGGATCCCGAAACGCGTCAGCCATTTTTTACTTGAGTTGTGATTATATACGCACTGGGTCTACATCATAGTAGGCCATAATCTTCTCATAGAACCTGAAGCCTGCAGAGCGCTGTGCAAGCAGAAGTACTACGGTGGGAAACCAAGCCACCGCCAGGGTTGCACTGTTGCAAAAGTAACATTCTTCATCCTGAACTGAAGTAACTCCGGCAGCGGACAAGCATAATTCTCCTTTAAATTCAGAATAATTTGGAGCCGCAAGATCCACTACCAGCGTCTTTGGACACGTGACCCAGCTGAACTGAGATCGAGCCAAGACCTGGCGGCTGAGAACCACAGCCGTCTCGCGGACCAGACGGCGATCACAACCAAATTGCTACATGCAGACTACAGTTGTGCGATGGGGAAAGGAGCACTTGTACGGCGACAATGGTCTGTACACGGTTACATCGCAGACACATAGTTGCGCATAGCACCGTGAACAGGTGCAGTCCGAGTTGGGAATTGATTTTGTCCCAGGGCTGGGGGCTCACGGCTCAGTCAATCACAGTTTATGGCCCTAGGGGTGGCTGGAGACACGGATCTATCAGTGGGTTCACATACTGTAACATTTAGTGGGTAGCAAGTTTTGGGGAAGGTCCAGGCCTGACACCGGACATGGTTCGGGCCAATTAATTAATCTCTGTAGTGTCCGCTATAAGGGAACTACCACTCAGCAGCCTATCCGGAATGAAGACAGGTTTTTGGAGAAGGGCCCGGGGAATGATGATGCTTTTGTGACTTCACATGGTATGGAAACTGGCCTGCAATCAAGAATTTGTTGAGCTGTGCTTGGAATAGCCTCCTTGCACTTGACCCCTGTGGTTTGTTGGTTGTAATAAACCCAGTTGAACTTGCTACTTGTCTAGACTTGCGTTCCTTTTGAAGATTGGGAAGGAGTTAGGCCTTCCTTGAGTTCAATGTCTATGAACTCCTAGCAACCCACCCTGCTTGCCTGAGAATTATCCCTAACAAATTGCATAACAGTTCAAACAAATGAGAATAAATGGAAGGCCTTGAGTGTTCAGAACGTGCACGTGCATCTCATGTGGCCCACCCTTATTCTCCCTCGGAAGCACAAACAAACTCATAACAACTGGATTCCGAGCACAGGGCTTCTAGATCCCCCTTCTAGATCCCCATGGTACAAATAACTCAACAAATGACCTGGCCCCCCTCAGGTAGCCTCTTTTCTGGGGGCAAGGGCTGCAGAATACCTGGAATTTCCTAACCCCTTGCATTTTGCACCTTCCATACTCTTTCTTCGGGCCCCTGAGTTCTCTTCTCTTCAGTTAGCTCTCTCCCCCCATCTCCCCCTGGTGATCCTGTAGGGGCACTGCGAGTTCCTCTGTGGCCCCTTTTGATGTCCTCCTCCTGCACCAGGTGGTATCTCTCCCGTTCCAATTCGAATATGAATGCAAAAGGGTACCCCCATCTGTATCTTGCCCCTTTCTACTGAAGCCACCTTGTGAGGGGACCACATTTCTTACGTCTCAGAAGAGTCTGTGCTTAGAGGTACTGAAATATAGAAACCTTGGAGTCTTCGTAGTCAATGGCCCCCATCCGCCTCGCTTTCTCCATTATGTCGACATTGTCCTGATTATAGTGTAGCTTGACCAGCACTGAGCGGCACACCTTGGTGCCGCCTCCTGCTTGGTGTACCCAGTCTAGGGCCACGCGTTCACCTTCCTTAAACCCTAGAACCATCCCTATAATTTCCTGGATTTTTTCCTTTTAAGTCCAGCCATCGGTTTCCCCCTCCTTTTCTTTCAGACCAAAAAACGAAGTTTGTTGCACCTCTCTATTTTCAATATTATCCACTTTGAGCACTAGATCACCTCTCTCCTCTCAGTGTCCTCTAGACGGACATCAATCTGTGATTCGAGCACCCCCAAAGAGGCTTGATTTGCCTCCACCCAGTCTAGCCACTCTCTCAGCGTGACAACCGACAAGTCTGCCACTTTCGCCCCAATGTCTGTGCGCATTCCGCAAATGTCCTCCAGGATCATCTGGATGTCGCTTCTAATGGTGCCAATCGCTGTGGAACATGGGTGGGGTCAATCATCAACCTTTGCCGTTGCCATGTCTCCCCCGTCGGGATATTGGAACTGTGAAAGTGTTGCTTTCTGACTAATTCATACTGGCCTGGTCCCTGCATTGCGGTATTCCCTTAGCTACCACGTTGCCACTGGGGACTTTCTTCCCCTCAATGCCTTCTTTTCGACTCCTTGCCACCTTAACAGTTAATTCTAGCCTATGGTGGGCCCTTGCCCCACCGCATCACTCCCTGTGTCGCCTTTCCCTGGTGCATCTCACCAACTCACTGTCCACATCTGAGGTCTCCTGTGTCTGTTTCGGGGATCCTATACGCTCGTCCTGCTTCCTTTGTGAGACCCCAAGGACCGGGCTGCGCATTTCCGTTGATTACTCCTCTCTCCTGGGCCCCTTCTCCCCTGGGATGATAGTCGCCTTGCTGGGTTCCTTGCACCCAGAGTCTGTCGGGTGTCCCTCCTCTCGGGGCCCCTCCATGCAGGCACCCTGCTCCACTCTATGCCACTAACAGTAATCGCGCAGCAGCTCGAAGCTTGCTCCTGCTGCTCTCACTGAGAGCCTGCTGTTATCTTCCTCTCGATCCCCAGGCCCTACTTGCTGGTCTCTAGGGAGAGGGCTGCCACTCACTTGGCTCTTAGGACCTGCTCACTGTTATTTCTCGTGGATGGGTGGCCGCTCGACTCCGGCTCCTCCTCTCTGCTGGTCTGCTGCTTTGGGCTTCCTTGCTGCAGCCCAGCTGCACCACTGCATGTGCTTCCACATGGGGAAACCGCCCTGGGATTAGCTGCTTGTTGTGTCCCTCACGGGGCTATCGACCCCTGCCTCGGCCCGCCCTCTACCGCTCCTTGGCCTCGCGGCCCACCGCTCTGCCTGCTGAGCGGCTCTCCTGTTTCGTGGCTTTGCTTCTTTTATGCCACAGGCTGTGGCCACTTCTCTCTGTCCAATAGTGTCACTACACCTTCACTGCCCGTGGACCCTGACCGTACGGTTCCCGGGTCGTCAACTACGCAAAAACTGCATTTGTCTGGGACAGGGGCTGGAGCGCTACGATCCGGCGTCCATCTTGCCTGCGCCTCCTGGTGCCTCTGACTATTGTGTTTTTAATGCTCATATATTATGTCTTAATGAATGGCCAGAAGATTCTAAGCTCTTGAGCTTTTCGTGGTGCTTTAAATTGAGAATCTTCTGGGCGAGTCACGGAGCAGAGAAGGAAATGCATGCTCTTTTCTTTCAGTGATGTTCCTTGATACTTTACAGATGTGGCCTAATGCTACAGGGTGTGTATTTAAAAGAAGACTAATTACATACCTCTAAGCTGTGATCTTACGAGGTGTAATCACAGTCTTTTTACCGCTCCATATGGAACATGAGTTTGTTTGATGTTAATGTACTATATTCTGTTTCATTCTGTTTTTCTTAGACAAACTGTTGTCACCAATCGTTGTTGAATAATATCTCTGTGCTGCAAGCTTTCTTTGGTGATCGAGGTATTGCATTTGTTCGAATTCCTACCTTTGCAGATATGCATTGATTCCACTTGAGTCTGCAGACTCAGAGTCACAAAGATATTTAGCTTTTTTATGGGCTTGCTGCCAGAAAAATGTGCAAAAAGAGTTCCTTTTACAGAGGTAAAGTGTACGATGCTCATAGCAAAATTCAAGGTCAGTGGAGAATGAATGGGACATGCACATCAAGATGTTAGAGGCCATTCGCATGCAGCTTTGTCTGGGGAAACACCCACTAAGGAGGCTAAATCCAGAGAAGGTTTGCTGATTCACAAAGGTGTACCATTTAAAACGAGTCCAAAGCAGCAGGTCTGCTAGAAAAATGTATTGAGAATGATTTTCATTTTGTTGTACTTCAAAAGTTATGCTGTTCATACAAACCTCCCCGAATAGGTGGTTGTGTGTTTTACATGATGAAAAATGAATAATGGGTTACATTATAGCCATTTGCAAAGAAAGTGTCACCACTGGTGTGTATTTACACCACCCCAACCACACCCCTAACACAGCACAACTATAACAGTTTAATCTTGACTGAAACCAGATCAACTAACACCAATTCAAAATTACATATTTTTTGGTCTCTTCCTAAACAAATGTGTCAGTTACAAGTAAACTGGTGTGTTATTTGCAGATTGAGGACAGAAATTTCTGATTTTGACTTTTCACCTTCTTAGTAAATAAACACAACAAATGTATATACGTACTGAGCAATGTATATACACCCAGGCTGCAAGATCAATGCAGACTTCTAATGGTAGATCCAGTCAATTTTAAGGGAGTCTCAGTGAACCCAGACAATTAGTACAAAGGGAGGACAGAATTTCTGCAATGCAGCATGGAGCTTTGCAAAAGAAAAATGTGTTTTAATGTGTTAAAGAAAATCACATTTCAAAACAATCTTTGAAATGTGATCCTGGAATATCTGTAAAAGAGATGTAGAAGAAACCCTAATGACTCCACATAGCCATTGAAAATCCATTTAAATCAAATGGTGAAAATGCTCTATCATATGAAGACAAAGCAAAAAACAGAAGCATAGCTTCTTTAGGATGTAAAGCACCTCTAAGTAAAACAGCTGGATCAAAGTACCAAGCCACATATAACATATGGAATCTTATACAATTAATCACGCATTACTTAGTAAATGCGTATCCCCATTCATCTACTTCGACTGATCTATTTTCTTTGTCATAAAAAGTAAGAACCCACCACACACCACAATGATAGTGAATAAAAATTACAAATCAAACCACCATAAAGAAAGACTAACCAGTCACCTCGCCCCAAACCCACATGTGAATACACAATGCAAAAGCCCCATTAAGCCAGCAAGACAAAAGAGCAATGCCCATTCACTTAGACAATACGCCAAAAATAATCGATCAGCAGAGACTAACTAGGCAAAGAGAGATATCTAACCAGCCAAACCTTGCACATTATATGGATTGGACAAGCTTGATAGTAATACCAATCAAAGTTTAATCCCTCATAGAACCTTGTCAAATGGAAATCTTCCAGCTTAAAACTGAAATAAATACAAAGCTCTATGAATTAGTGACAAAATAAACTCCAGACGTCTTCCATATATTCTAACACACCAGCAAACACCAGCTTCGTCCAAAAAGGAAAAACTGCCAAACCAATTTCCACACAACACATAAAATATGCATTGACGTTCTATCAACATACACTTGTTTAAAAATATATCATAAAACTGGTGATAAGATGCAATACACAATGAATAAATAGATTAAAAGTCACTTACACTCATACCCTTTTTCTCCACCTTCCTCCACTTGATGTCACTTTTGCTATTACAAATTATCATTTTAACATAACACTACCTATCTTCAGACACAACAGGACTTACAATCATAGGGGAAACATTAGGACCAAGAAAAAGGACGAAAGCTCACGGTTGCAATTGATAATGGAAACATGAAAACATAATAGGATCTCAGTAGTGGAAGCAGTTTGAGGAATATCTATCCTTAAACCATCATGCCTTCCTAACGAAAATATGAGAAAGTCAGGCTAGAGATTTCAGGTACTGACGCAACAAGAAGCCTGTCTTATACTTCTTCCGCACTTTGTAATCCAATCCACATCTACTTCGGTCTTGACACAGCCTCCAGAGAGCTGATCTCCATATTACTGACCGACCCCTTGTAATGAGCAACAGCATTTTTGAAATATACACTTCATGGGATCCATTTAAGCATGACTCGTTAATGTGTCAATTTAGGTCGATGTCTCCCATCATGGAACACATTTCATGTGCCAGGGTTAGTCACTGGCAGCCCCAAGATTCCACATCCAGCAAGAGATGACAAGCTTCGACTCCAATATGATTTTTTCTGGGAAGCTAATCGCAGTAAGAATTTACTAGCATCTTCCTTTGTTGTTAACTTAGCCCTATGTTAACCTATTCATCTTTAACCGTTAACAAGGTAACGTCTCTGGTAACACAACAAAGCGGTTTATAGGAAGGTAGGTATTCAAGGTGCATCAAAGGATTGCAAAACAAATGAATCAATTAGAGTGCTCACACTCAACACACATGAAAAGGGGGACACCCGACTCGGCGTACCTGACCCTAAGGAAGAACACCCTGAACCTGGCGGGGGTGCCTGTCCCTGGGTGGCGTGTGGTGTATCGCCTACTAAAAAGATATAGAGGAGAGTACTATCCCTCAGCCTTCTATACTAATGGCAATGTCTGGAACAGACACGGGTCGTCCAACAAAACATTTAAAACAGTGTAGACTCCAGAGGTTAAGCAGCGTGCAACAGACAATGAATTGGGTCTTGAGGCTGCTTGATCTTGAATGTGGATCCAACCTGTAAATCAGGTCAACTGCTTATATTCCATCCAGAGTGTGCAACTTTAATGATACCCGTAGGTCACTGTGGTTGGGGTATGTAAGAGTACTGGTGGAGTGACCACTGGTGGATAAGTAAAATGACCAGCCAGGGCTGGGGCTAGAAAAGCTCTATAAAAATTGTGCTCACTCAGTGGTAATGAGTGTGTACAGTAGATAGTTTTAGAGGATTGTGTCTCTTTAGTAGGTTATAAGAGATCAAGCGTGGTCATGAGAGCCCTCATGACCGAAAGGGTCGACCGTTTCAATGGCGTAGGAATTCAGGCCATCTTCTTCAGACCGTGATTAGAATGCAAACGAGTTGCCAAGTTCAGTGAGGTGCTGAACAGGAAGAAGATCTGTGTCTCCTGAGGAACAAAAAAGGGAGGGGAGAGAAAAGGGAACAATCAATGAGGGGGAACGGAAAAATGGACATAGGAAGGGGGTGTTTGGGCACCAGGGAGTTGGTGCAAAGCGCTAAGGGTGGTGCTTTAAACATGCCTTGAATGGAGCCTGTGGGAGCAAGACCATAATTGTCAAAATTACAGGAATAATGAGGTGCCTGTGCACCAGTGTTGAACTCGTCGCCAAAAGTGGGGAGAGAGAAGGGTGCCAGACAAAGTCTCTAAAGGTACTGGTGGCTGCTACCAGGGAGTGAGAGGCGCTGGTGTGCACTAAATTAGCTGGAAATTGTGCACTACATGGTGGAGATGGTGAGCCCTAGCTCGTATGCAAATTGGGTGAAGTGGGGACAACCCGCTCCCAACTAGGTGCAAGAGGGGTGCCTGAGGGGTGGGGAGGCAGGCTGAACATACCTCTAAACCAGCATGCTAGCTGGAATATAAACTGTGAATCTGGGTTACTCAGATCTCCGAATTGCAGGTAAAAAATACCTGTAGGGAGTAAACAAACCATATCAGGTATAATAGTCTGTGCTGGGCACATGGCAGGGTGAACTTGATTAAAAGGCCGTAGTGCCTAAGTGTGGTCTGTACCTGTGAAGGGGGCAGCTGCTCTCCTCCGTGTTGTCTGGGAGCTGTATCGGGCTTGTACAGCTCAAGACTGCTGGTTTGTTGGATAAGGCCAATGCCTATAGAAACAACGAGCAACGCGCTCGCGCAGGCGACTGCTCCGACGCTGGCTCCCTGTAGCCTCGAGCGTCGGGAGCAATGAGAAAAGCTCGAGCGCCTCTAGAAACAAGGCTGAGCGCGCTCGAGTCGAAAAGGGTCAGGCACCGCACTGGTCTGATCCCTAGTGAAAGAGACTGGTCTGGAGGGAAGGAGTGCAGGGAGGGGGGGGGAAGGGAGGGGGGAGGGGAAGGGGGGCAGGGGGAGGGTGATAATACAAAAGTATTTAATTAAATGAAAAAATAAAAAAATAATTAAATTAAAAATAAAAAATGAATGTAAAAATAATGTAAAATAAATGTAAAAACTGACAAGTGCAAAGCGGAGAAAAAAAGCGGTGGAAAGTGTTAGTGGGGTACAAGGGGGGAAGGTCCCAATGAACCATGGTGAAGAATGGGCATCGAGAGGGCCTCGTGCCCGTTTGTGAAAGAGACATGGGCAGTTCTAGGAAAGTCCAGAAGAAAACATAAGGAACCTGAAAAGCACGTACTTACGAGCACGTCTGGTATGTTATCTTTAGGGCAACACTGCTAGTTCATGCCACTGGATTTGTTCATTCAAACCTTCCAAGTAGGTGTTGAGATCTATAAATCCACATCTGTTCTTTTTTGAACAGCATGTTGTGGTAATTGCCGCCTCTGCGGGGCGGTGTGACTTTCTCTATGATAGTCCACTTGAACTGGTCAGCTGTGTGTCCTTTATCCAAGAAATGGGACACCAAGGGTGCCAGTAAGTTTGTGCGTTCTTATGCATGATTTATGTTCGTCATGCGAGTCCGAACTGGCCTATTTGTCATGCCAATATATCTCAGGGTGCAGGGGCAAGTTATCATATAGATAACGCCCTTGGTGTTGCAATTGGTAAATGTGTTCTGTACCATGGTGTTTTCCAACCGATCTCTATCTGTGTGGTTCTAGAGGTCTGGGCGCACATGGAGCAATTGCCACAGGTGCATGGCCCTTGGGGGTTGAGTGTTCCAAAGGGTCCCCTGTGTAGGCTCATCCCTAGAGTATTAGGTGTGAGGGTTTTAACAACCTTATCTCTAATGTTGCAACGTCTCTTGAGGGCAAAGCGTGGACAGAGATGGTGGAGGCGCCTGTGTTGAGAATCGCCAAAGTCTCTTAACTTCCGTTGATTTTGCTGAGAAGAGGGTGAAAAACTGAACACTGCTGTGAAGGTGTTCGGCTCACTTGGTTGGTATGTTGTTGTAAGGTGATGAACGTGGAATGTTCCTAGCTCGTTACAGGTGTCCTTGATAATCCTCTAGGATAACCTCGCTCAGTGATTGCGTCTGGAGTTGTTTGGATTGTCTGGTATAATCCGTAGTCTGTGAGCACAGCCTCCGATAGCGTAAGAACTGTCCAAGGGGAGATTATCCCTGAGGCCTAGGGTGGTAGCTGGAGTAGCAAAGCAAGGCGTTTCTGTCTGTGATTTTTCTGTAGACCCTCGAAGAGAGGCGCCCGCCTGTAGCTGAGATGGCTAGGTCGAGAAAGTGTGTGTTGGATCTGTGTCTCTCCCATGGTGAACTTGAGATGGGGTTAAGGAGTTAAGCCAAATATGGAAAGCCTCTACCTCCTATTCTGAGCCTCTGAATATCACGGAAAATATCGTCGATATATCGCCGCCCATACAGTTAAATGGGCGAGATATGGATTGGTTGCGGGATGGATGTGTTGGCATTCGAATAAGTCAACGTATAGATTGGCGAGGCTAGGGCAAAGGTTGCCCCATCGCGGTACCCGAGTTCTGTTGGTAAAAAGTATCTCCAAAAAGAAAATAGTTCTTGGTCAGTGCTATTTCTGCGAGAGATACGATGAAGCTAGGCGGGACTCCATGTAAATCCATACCTGAGTGTAACATATCGCTAAGCATCTGCAGTGTTTCTTGCTGCGGTATCCGGGTGTAGAGGGATTCTATGTCGATAGTGACTAGCCATTCTGTTTCTGGATCATATGCGATGGTGTCTAGAAGGGTCAGCATATATGTCGAGTCTTTCACATAACTAGTCATTTTAGGAACCTGGTCTTTGATGAAGAAATCCACATATTGTGAAAGGGGTTCCAAAACAGAGCTAATGCCAGAGACAATGGGACGCCCTGGTGGTGGTGTGAGCCCTTTATGGATCTTGGGGAGAGCGTACATGGCAGGGATCCGAGGGTGAGGGGGGGTCAGAAATGCAGCTTCCCGGGCGCTGATGTATCCCTCGGCTTCTGCCTCATAAATGATGGGTGCTATCAGAGCCTGCAGAGATGGGGTGGGATCTCTGGGTAGAATACTGTAGCTATTAGGATCGTTAAGTAGGGTGGTGACCATTGTGATGTATTTGGTAGTGTCCATAATGACTATGGCTCCCCCTTTGTCAGCTGGTTTAATCATGATGTCTGGATTGTTAGCTAAGTCTGTAAGGGCGAGTAGTTGTGGTTTTGTACAGTTGTTATGGATGAATGGAATATTTGATTCAATACTGAGATCTTTTTGAGCAATGCCTGTTCGAAAGTAACTGATTCTGCGGTGTTCGCGCTATGGGGTGAAAAAACTGTGATGGAGGGCGAAGCCCGTCACATCATTGTCTTCATAGGTGTGGTTGGCAAAGTACTGCTTTAATCGTATCTTGCGCATCATTTGTGTGACTTCGACCCGGGTTTGGAACGGGTCATAGCGGAGCTGTAGGTATGAAAGATAGTCCTTTTTGTAAAATCTCTTGTTCAGGTCTGGTGAGGATGTGGGTTGATTGGTTCACGATAAGTGAGGGAGGAGTGGTGGTATAACTCCTAGTCCCGACTTGCGTGTGACCACTGTTGGCTGGGGGTGGTTCTGCCAGCGGGCGCGGTTCTGGCCTCTCCCGCGTTTGCCCTAAAAAAGGGACCGCAGGAGGGGTGCCTTGACTGGCGCTGTTGAAATGTACTCTCTTGTTCTGCCATTTGTTATTATTGGAGCTGTTGCTCGAGTTGCTACTCGAGCTGTTCCAGGATCTATTAGAATTAGATCTTTGAGGTTTTGGAGCCGGGAGTTGTGCAGCCTCTCGTCGTGTTTGTTTGGAATTGAATGATAAAAGTGAGGCACTTAAAACAAAAATTGCTGCAGATACCTTTTCGGCTAAACTCATTCTCCTAGAAACCTCACTTAAGGAGTTTAAGACAACAACTTGAATAGAAAGATTATCAAATTGAAGAAAGACCTTGCGGCCTTCACTCATGTGAAAATCTACTCCTATGTAGCAGAGGAGTACTTCACTGAGGAAGCAAACAAAACACGACGAGAGGCTGCACAACTCCGGCTCCAAAACCTCCAAAGATCTAATTCTAATAGATCCTGGAACAGCTCGAGTAGCAACTCGAGCAACAGCTCCAATAATAACAAATGGCAGAACAAGAGAGTACATTTCAACAGCGCCAGTCAAGGCACCCCTCCTGCGGTCCCTTTTTTAGGGCAACGCGGGAGAGGCCAGAACCGCGCCCGCTGGCAGAACCACCCCCAGCCAACAGTGGTCACACGCAGTCGGGGACTAGGAGTTATACCACCACTCCTCCCTCACTTATCGTGAACCAATCAACCCACATCCTCACCAGACCTGAACAAGAGATTTTACAAAAAGGACTATCTTTCATACCTACAGCTCGCTATGACCCGTTCCAAACCCGGGTCGAAGTCACACAAATGATGCGCAAGATACGATTAAAGCAGTACTTTGCCAACCACACCTATGAAGACAATGATGTGACGGGCCTTCGCCCTCCATCACAGTTTTTTCCACCCCATAGCGCGAACACCGCAGAATCAGTTACTTTCGAACAGGCATTGCTCAAAAAGATCTCAGTATTTGAATCAAATATTCCATTCATCCATAACAACTGTACAAAACCACAACTACTCGCCCTTACAGACTTAGCTAACAATCCAGACATCATGATTAAACCAGCTGACAAAGGGGGAGCCATAGTCATTATGGACACTACCAAATACATCACAATGGTCACCACCCTACTTAACGATCCTAATAGCTACAGTATTCTACCCAGAGATCCCACCCCATCTCTGCAGGCTCTGATAGCACCCATCATTATGAGGCAGAAGCCGAGGGATACATCAGCGCCCGGGAAGCTGCATTTCTGACCCCCCCTCACCCTCGGATCCCTGCCATGTACGCTCTCCCAAGATCCATAAAGGGCTCACACCACCACCAGGGCGTCCCATTGTCTCTGGCATTAGCTCTGTTTTGGAACCCCTTTCACAATATGTGGATTTCTTCATCAAAGACCAGGTTCCAAAAATGACTAGTTATGTGAAAGACTCGACATATATGCTGACCCTTCTAGACACCATCGCATATGATCCAGAAACAGAATGGCTAGTCACTATCGACATAGAATCCCTCTACACCCGGATACCGCAGCAAGAAACACTGCAGATGCTTAGCGATATGTTACACTCAGGTATGGATTTACATGGAGTCCCGCCTAGCTTCATCGTATCTCTCGCAGAAATAGCACTGACCAAGAACTATTTTCTTTTTGGAGATACTTTTTACCAACAGACCTCGGGTACCGCGATGGGGGCAACCTTTGCCCCTAGCCTCGCCAATCTATACGTTGACTTATTCGAATGCCAACACATCCATCCCGCAACCAATCCATATCTCGCCCATTTAACTGTATGGCGGCGATATATCGACGATATTTTCGTGATATTCAGAGGCTCAGAACAGGAGGTAGAGGCTTTCCATATTTGGCTTAACTCCCTTAACCCCCATCTCAAGTTCACCATGGAGAGACACAGATCCAACACACACTTTCTCGACCTAGCCATCTCAGCTACAGGCGGGCGCCTCTCTTCGAGCGTCTACAGAAAAATCACAGACAGAAACGCCTTGCTTTGCTACTCCAGCTACCACCCTAAGGCCCTCAGGGATAATCTCCCCTTTGGACAGTTCTTACGCTATCGGAGGCTGTGCTCACAGACTACGGACTATACCAGACAATCCAAACAACTCCAGACGCAACTCACTGAGCGAGGTTATCCTAGGAGGATTATCAAGGACACCTGTAAACGAGCTAGGAACATTCCACGTTCCATCACCTTACAACAACATACCAAACCAAGTGAGTCGAACACCTTCACAGCAGTGTTCAGTTTTTCACCCCTTCTCAGCAAAATCAAACGGGAAGTTAAGAGACTTTGGCCGATTCTCAACACAGGCGCCTCCACCATCTCTGTCCCACGCTTTGCCCTCAAGAGACGTTGCAACATTAGAGATAAGGTTGTTAAAACCCTCACACCTAATACTCCTAGGATGAGCCTACACAGGGACCCTTTGGAACACTCAACCCCCAAGGGCCATGCACCCTGTGCAATTGCTCCATGTGCGCCCAGACCTCTAGAACCACACAGATAGAGATCGGTTGGAAAACACCATGGATACAGAACACATTTACCAATTGCAACACCAAGGGCGTTATCTATATGATAACTTGCCCCTGCACCCTGAGATATATTGGCATGACAAATAGGCCAGTTCGGACTCGATGACCGAACATAAATCATGCATAAGAACGCACAAACTTACTGCACCCTTGGTGTCCATTTCTTGGATAAAGGACACACAGCTGACCAGTTCAAGTGGACTATCATAGAGAAAGTCACACCGCCCGCAGAGGCGGCAATTACCACAACATGCTGTTCAAAAAAGAACAGATGTGGATTTATAGACTCAACACCTACTTGGAAGGTTTGAATGAACAAATCCAGTGGCATGAACTAGCAGTGTTGCCCTAAAGATAACATACCAGACGTGCTCGTAAGTACGTGCTTTTCAGGTTCCTTATGTTTTCTTCTGGACCTTTCCCTAGAACTGCCATGCCTCTTTCACAAACGGGCACGAGGCCCTCTCGATGCCCATTCTTCACCATGGTTCATTGGGACCTTCCATCCCCCTTGTACCCCACTAACCACTTTCCACCGCTCTTTCATCTTTCTCTCGCTTTGCACTTGTCAGTTTTTTGCATTTATTTTATTTTTACATTTATTTTTACATTCATTTCATTTTTATTTTTAATTTAATTAATTTTTTTATTTTCATTTAATTAAATACTTTTGTATTATCACCCTCCCCCTGCCCCCCCTCCCTCCCCCCCTCCCTTTCCCCCCCCATCCCTGCACACTCCTTCCCTCCAGACCCAGTCTCTTTCACTAGGGATTAGACTCAGTGCGGTGCCTGACCCTTTTCGAACTCGAGCGCGCTCAGCCCTTGTTTCTAGAGGCGCTCGAGCTTTTCTCATTGCCTCCCGACGCTCGAGGCTCACAGGGAGCCAGCGTCGGCACGCAGTCGCCTGCGCGAGCGCGTTGCTCGTTGTTTCTATAGGCAGTGGGCCTTATCCCAACAAACCAGCAGTCTTGAGCTGTACAAGCCCGATACAGCTCCCAGACAACACGGAGGAGAGCAGCTGCCCCCTTCACAGGTACAGACCACACTTAGGCACTACGGCCTTTTAATCAAGTTCACCCTGCCATGTGCCCAGCACAGACTATTATACCTGATATGGTTTGTTTACTCCCTACAGGTATTTTTTACCTGCAATTCGGAGATCTGAGTAACCCAGATTCACAGTTTATATTCCAGCTAGCATGCTGGTTTAGAGGTATGTTCAGCCTGCCTCCCCACCCCTCAGGCACCCCTCTTGCACCTAGTTGGGAGCGGGTTGTCCCCACTTCACCCAATTTGCATACGAGCTAGGGGCTCACCATCTCCACCATGTAGTGCACAATTTCCAGCTAATTTAGTGCACACCAGCGCCTCTCACTCCCTGGTAGCAGCCCACCAGTCACCTTTAGAGACTTTGTCTGGCACCCCCTTCCTCTCCCCCACCTTTTGGCGACGAGTTCAACCACTGGTGCACAGGCACCCTCATTATTCCTGTAATTTCTGACCAATTATCGGTCTTGCTCCCACAGGCTCCACTCAAGGCATGTTTAAAGCACCACCCCTTAGCGCTTTGCACCAACTCCCTGGTGCCCCAAACACACACCCCCCTTCCTATGTCCCATTTTTCCCGTTCCCTCCCTCATTGATTGTTCTCCTTTTCTCTCCCCCTCCCTTTTTGTCTCCCTCCAGGAGACACCAGCATCTTCCTTCCTGTTCAGCACCTCACTGAACACTTGGCAAACTCGTTTGCATTCTAAATCACGGTCCTGAAGAAGATGGCCTGAATCTCCTACGCCATCGAAACCGGTCGACCCCTTTCGGTCATGAGGTGTCATGCCGTTTGCAAAGAGATTCCCTTGGAGTCTGAGAAACCGATGGCAACTCCGCCATTGATCGTTCCATAGTCTTTCCCCATTTCCTGTTGCTACGCTCTAGTCTTTTTCCGACCTCTTCCTGGTTTTGCTCTTAACCACGCCTCTTTGTTTTGCCCGGCGCTTTGCAACTGTAGCTTTCACGCTCCGTTTCGTGAGCGCTCTCTCTCCAGTTCCTTGCCTGCTTCCTGACCGGTGTTTTTGCCGGTTATCGTCCTTTCCTGCCCTCCTTTGTTGCCTTGCTCCTCCCCGGTACTCTGCCCTCCTTTCCTTATTTGCTATCCTTTCCCCCGCTCTTACCTGTTTTTTCCTTTCCTTTCTCCCTTCCAACTAGCCAACCCGCGGTCTCTATTATCCCTCGAATCCGGATCGAGATTCAACAGCTTGTCTGGGTTACCTGGCTCCTCATCAGGATCGAGATTCAACAGCTTGTCTGGGTTACCTGGCTCCTCATCAGGATCGAGATTCAAGAGAGGTTTTTTTTAGCTAACGCTTTTTTCCTCTCCTACGGCTCCTGCGGAAAGGGGGTCCCTTGCTTCCCTGGTTTACTAGTGGGAACAGGGTGGCTTCTAACCGCGGAAGACCATATCTCTTCTCTAAAAAGAAATCAACAAGAAAAAAGGGGCGAAGACGCGAGGAGTCTACTGAAGAATCAGGTGAGGAGGAGTGGGTTCTGCATAACGACGATTTTGGTTCCGACGAATCAAGAGATCGGCCTGACATTCATGATAGATTGCAAAGCCTAAATGAACCAACCATGGCTACGGCTGAACAGATACAGGAGTTGCTTGCTGCGGTACATAACCTCACACAGGAATTGCAAACTGTCAAGGTAGAGAATACGGCCCTAAAGCAACGTATTGATAATCAAGAAAGAGCTCGTGCAGAATTACCCCCTATGCCCCTGGCAACGGGTAAATATGACGGCTCCCCACAGAAATTCAAAGAGTTCATGGAGGCATGTATAATACATTTTACTTTTAGACCCCAGACTTATGCCTCCGATAATGCCCGCATAGGGTTTCTCATATCCAATCTTACTGGAAACGCACTGGCATGGGCCACCCCATTAGTAACCAGTGCTAGCCCACTGCTGCAAGACTATAGTGGTTTTACGGCACAATTCAAGGAAGCCTTTGAGAGACAAGAAACAGCCCTGATAGCCAGTGAGCAGTTGCTTGACATCCGTCAGGGTAGTTCGGATTTACTATCCTACATTTCCCGTTTTAAGAGGGTTGCCGCCGAATCCGGGTGGCAAGAGGCGGCTCAATACACCGTTTTCCGTCGAGGCCTCAGAGAAGAACTAAAAGATGAATTGGCACGTATGCCCAGACCTGCAACCTTGTCGGAACTATGGTCTACCGTTCTCCAATTGGATTTCCGCCTTTCCGAAAGGCGTACAGAAAGACGAAGAGGTCGTTTCACGCCTATACTCTCCGAGCCTTGTCTACCCACTACCTCCTCCACCCATCAGACCAAGGATGAACCCATGCAGATAGGTACTACCCGAGGGCCCCTTTCGTCGGATGAACGAAGGAGAAGAAAGGACAATAATCTGTGCCTGTATTGTGGTTCCAAGCAACACCTGTTACGCGACTGTCCAGAAGTACCTCCACGACGGTCGGGAAACGCCCCACCTCGGAACTAGTGGGGACAAGTTACCGAGGGGGATTCCCAGGTCCCTACGTCTCAATGTCCGTAACATCCATCTCATCCACAGAAGACACCCGTCTTATGGTTCTAGCAGTACAGCTCACCCTTCATCAAAGATCTTATGAAGTCCTAGCTTTACTGGACTGTGGAGCAGCAGGATGTTTCATGGACATCATGTGGGCTAACCAATCCGGCATAGAACGACTAGAGAAAGATGAAGACCAGAAGGTGGAAGGGGTTGATGGCAAGCCCTTAAGTTCTGGTCTAATTACTCATACCACTCCGCCCATGACGATGAAGCTGTTTCAGCATACAGAGACTATCCAGTTTGACCTAATAAGAGCTGCCCATTTCCCGGTCATACTCGGGGTTTCATGGTTGCGCAAACACAACCCTACCATAAACTGGAGAACCAATCAGATGTCTTTTTCTTCTGATCATTGTCTGAAGAAATGTCTTCCGGAGACCAAACATGCCACCGTCCAAGTCATGTCCGAATTCTGTCCAACCACTGATACCGTGGGAATACATACCATTCCCATCGACCTGGCTAAGTTTAGTGAAGTTTTCCAAGACCAAGAAGTCCAAGAATTACCTCCACATAGACCAGAGGATTGCGGTATCGACCTGGTCCCAGAGGCCCTAGTTCCGTTTGGGCGAATGTTCTCCCTTTCTCTGAGGGAAAAAGAAGTCCTCAAGAAATACCTTGACTCCAATCTCCAAAATGGTCTCATTCAACCCTCACGTTCTCCTGCTGGGGCATCTTTGTTTTTTGTGCCCAAAAAAGATTCGGTGGAACTAAGACCTTGCATCGACTACCGAGGATTGAACAGAATCACCATTAGAGATCGATATCCGATGCCTTTGATTAAGGATATATTAGAAGCCGTACAAGGTGCCACTGTGTTCTCCAAGATCGACCTTCGTAGAGCCTACCATTTGCTACGCATTCGGTCCGGCGATGAATGGAAGACTGCTTTTAGGACCCCCTTCGGCCATTTTGAGTATAGGGTGATGCCATTTGGTCTGGTCAACGCCCCATCGGTTTTCCAGCGGTTTATGGACCGCACCTTTTCTGACTTGTTGTATAACTGTACCATCATCTACTTGGACGACATTCTGGTGTTTTCCAAATCCCCTGATTTACATGCGCAACATCTTCAGCAAGTCGTCCAAAGACTTAAGGAAGCCCATTTAAAGGCTAATCCAGACAAGTGTGTTTTCCAGGTAGCTAAGGTTCCGTATCTTGGATTTATTTTGTCTGCCGAGGGGATTCAGATGGACCCTCGGAAGGTAGAAGCCGTCTTACAGTGGCCAAGTCCGACTTCTGTAAAGGAAATCCAAAGATTCCTCGGACTAGCAAATTTCTATCGCAAGTTCATTTCTGATTTCTCCGATAAGGTATTGCCCATTACCTGTTTGTTGAAGAAGTCTACTTCTCCCTTTCTTTGGTCCGATGAAGCAGAGGACGCCTTTCTCCAACTTAAAACTGCTTTTTGTTCGGCTCCAGTTCTACGTCAACCGGATCAAGACCTCCCATTCATAATAGAAACTGACGCCTCGTCCGCAGCTTTGGGAGCAGCATTGCTACAAGAACATGATGGCATTGAATTTCCAGTAGCCTATGTGTCAAAGACTCTAACCCCTAGCCAACGGAATTATTCTGTGATAGAGAAGGAGCTACTCGCGATGAAGGTGGCATGTGAAGAGTGGCGACATCTCTTACAAGGGGCTTTTTTTCCCTTCGAACTGCGCACGGATCACAAAAATTTAAAGGTCATACAAAGTATGGAGTGTATAAATTCACGACAAGCCCGATGGGCCCACTTTTTTTCCCAATATGACTTCGTCCTTACTTACTTACCCGGAACCCAAAATGTGCTTGCCGACGCATTATCCAGAAAACCCTCTGCCGAATGTTTCCCAGATCAACATCTAAACCTCATGTTGCCCCAGAAAAGGGTGATATGTACGGTTAATGCCTTTCTAGAAGGGGTACGCATGGCCACTGCCAACCTGGACAAACCCCCTTTGGTAAGGGCTTCAGAGGATCTCCTCCTTCAGGATGGCGTATATCTTTGCAAAGGACGTCTTTTTCTACCAGACTCCACCTCCCGTCTACAGGTTTTGAAATGGTGTCACGATGACCATGTAGCTGGACATCGAGGAATTAAGAACACTCTGGAACTACTCAGACGTCACTTCTGGTGGTCAGGAATGGGAAAGTTAGTAGAGAAGTATGTATCGACCTGCCCCGTCTGCTCCAGATCTAAGTACAGCACTCAGAAACCGGTTGGATATCTACAACTAGAAGAACCGCCTAGGAGTCCATGGAGAGTAATTTCTACCGATTTCGTAGTCGACTTACCTCCTTCGGATGGTTGCTCCTGCATCATGGTGACCGTGGACTGTTTTTCTAAGATGGCACATTTTTCTCCCTTGGCAGGACTACCAACAGCAGCCGAAATGGCTTCTATCTTTTCTAAGGATATATTCCGGTTACACGGAATTCCAGACAAGATTATATCTGATAGAGGCACCCAGTATACCTCCCGCTTTTGGAAAGAGCTCTGTAAGAGACTTGGTATTGAAAGAGCTATGTCCTCAGGGTTCCATCCGCAAACAAATGGCCAGACAGAACGGTTAAACGCTCTGTTAGAGCAGTATCTTCGTTGTTTTACTAATTCTCAGCAAGATGATTGGGTGGGTCTTCTACCTACAGCCGAGTTTGCTTACAACAACTCCGCCCATAGTGCCACCAAACTAAGTCCTTTTTTTTGTACCTATGGCTTTCATCCCCGTTTCTTGCCAATCAGACCCTTTCCTCCTGGGGATATACCTTCCGTGGATGCCTTGCTTGCCAGTATTTCTAAGGCGCATAAGGCTGCATATACTAGTCTGCGAGCCAGCAAGATCCGCTATAGCACCTCCAGCAATCCACTGCGCCTTCCTTCTCCCCATTGGAAAAAAGGGACCCAAGTTTGGTTATCTACAAAGTACCTTCCGCGCTGGTTGCATTCTTCCAAACTAACACCGCGCTATCTGGGTCCCTATGCCATCTCGGAAAGGATAAACCCGGTGGCATACCGGCTTCTGTTGCCCAACTACATGAAACGTATTCATCCGGTCTTTCATTCCTCTCTTTTGAAAGAATATCGGGAAGACCCCTACAAACGAAGCATACCAAAAGGCCAAAAACCCATAGACTTACCACCAGACGAGTATGAAGTGGCAGCCATCCAAGACTCCAGATATAAGGGAGGCAGACTGGAATATCTTATTCATTGGAAGGGCTACCCACATTCGGATGATTCTTGGGAACCTATTTCCCACATCCATTCGCCTCGTCTGGTGCGGTTGTTTCACAGACTTCACCCCGACAAGCCAGGGGGGGTGCCCCATGGAAGGGGGCATACTGTCATGCCGTTTGCAAAGAGATTCCCTTGGAGTCTGAGAAACCGATGGCAACTCCGCCATTGATCGTTCCATAGTCTTCCCCATTTCCTGTTGCTACGCTCTAGTCTTTTTCCGACCTCTTCCTGGTTTTGCTCTTAACCACGCCTCTTTGTTTTGCCCGGCGCTTTGCAACTGTAGCTTTCACGCTCCGTTTCGCTAGCGCTCTCTCTCCAGTTCCTTGCCTGCTTCCTGACCGGTGTTTTTGCCGGTTATCGTCCCTTCCTGCCCTCCTTTGTTGCCTTGCTCCTCCCCGGTACTCTGCCCTCCTTTTCCTTATTTGCTATCTTTCCCCCGCACTTACCTGTTTTTTCCTTTCCTTTCTCCCTTCCAACTAGCCAACCCGCGGTCTCTATTATCCCTCGAATCCGGATCGAGATCAACAGCTTGTCTGGGTTACCTGGCTCCTCATCAGGATCGAGATTCAACAGCTTGTCTGGGTTACCTGGCTCCTCATCAGGATCGAGATTCAAGAGAGGTTTTTTTTAGCTAACGCTTTTTTCCTCTCCTACGGCTCCTGCGGAAGGGGGTCCCTTGCTTCCCTGGTTTACTAGTGGGAACAGGGTGGCTTCTAACCGCGGAAGACCATATCTCTTCTCTAAAAAGAAATCAACAAGAAAAAAGGGGCGAAGACGCGAGGAGTCTACTGAAGAATCAGGTGAGGAGGAGTGGGTTCTGCATGACGACGATTTTTGGTTCTGACGAATCAAGAGATCGGCCTGACATTCATGATATGAGGGCTCTCATGACCCACGCTTGATCTCTTACACACCTACTAAAGAGACACAATCCTCTAAAAACTATCTACTGTAGCACACTCATTACCACTGAGTGAGCCACTAATTTTTATAAGAGCCTTTTCTAGCCCCCCAGCCCCTTGGCTGGTCATTTTACTTATCCACCAGTGGTCACTCCACCAGTACTCTTACATACCCCAACCACAGTGACGTACGGGTATCATTAAAGTTGCACACTCTGGATGGAATATAAGCAGTTGACCTGATTTACAGGTTGGATCCACATTCAAGATCAAGCAGCCTCAAGACCCAATTCATTGTCTTGTTGCACGCTGCTTAACCCTCTGGAGTCTACCATGTTTAAATGCTTTTGTTGGACGACCCGTGTCTGTTTCCAGACATTGCCATTAGTATAGAAGGCTGAGGGATAGTACTCTCCTCTATATCTTTTTAGTAGGCGATACACCACACGCCACCCAGGGACAGGCACCCCCGCCAGGTTCAGGGTGTTCTTCCTTAGGGTCAGGTACGCCGAGTCGGGTGGTCCTCCCCCCTTTTCATGTGTGTTGAGTGTGAGCTCTCTAATTGATTCATTTGTTTTGCAATCCTTTGATGCCCAAGGCACTTGGCACAGGGGGCCAGCTATGATATGATATGATAGTTTATTTATATAGCGCCTTTACACAATGTGTTTCAAAGCGCTTGAAAAGTTGGGAAGTGAATCCCTCATGTTGATCTTGTTGATGGCTGTGGATTTTTCAATGGAGTGTGCTAAGGATGGGTCGGGCAGAGGGTTGATGCAGTGCTTGATGGCTTTGAAGAGGGCTCTGCTTTCACTGTTGGCCTTGGCTATGGTGTTTTGGTAGTAGTTGGCCTTGGCAGTGTTGATCAGTTGCCTGCGTGTAGCACAGAGTTCCTTGAGCAGGGCGAGGGGGGGATGCGCTGAAGATTTTTAACCAATTGTTTCCTGATGGGTTGTTTGCTGAGTTTGAGTTCTTGAGTGTATCAGGGTGCTGAAGGTTTAGGCTTTTCGGTGCACCATTTCACTGGGGCATGGTGGTTGATGTTTGTGAGGATGGTGTTGAGTTCTTGGAGAAGCAAGTTGCAGTCCTGGTTCGTCAAAGGTAAATCGGCCCATGTGAGGTGCGGTTTGGTGAAGTCTTCTGTTTTCACTGGGAAGTTCTTAAAGGATCTTAAGGCTTGATTTCCAATGGCTTTGCTTGAGAGGTGTGGTGTGACTAAATTCAAAAGGTATTGCCAGATGGTCCGACCTGTCGTGTGGAATAGGAGTGCTGTGATGAATGGTGGGCAGTGTGGTGGTGATGAGGTCAAGGATATTACCTTTCCTGTGAGTTGGATCTCTCGTGTGCTGTGTGAGGTTCCGTGTGTCGGGTAGGCAGTGGAGATCTTTTATGATTGATTTGGTTGCTGGGTTGCCAGGGATGCTGAAGTCCCCAAGGAAAATGTTGTTGGCATGCATTAGAGACATGGTGGTGACCAAGTCCGTGAAGTCTTTGACGAAGGAGGTGTTGGGCTCAAGATGTGATGAAAAAGTGACTGTGTCCGTTGGGGAAAGCAGGAAGTGGCAGGATAGGTTTTCGAAAGAGTCAGTGGTGGCGATGTCCAGTTGGGTGCATGTCCATGATACATTGAGAATGATGACAAGGCCTCTGCCAAACTTGTTTGGACTGTCTTGTAAAATTCTGTAGCCGTGGGGGTGGGTGGGGCGGAACGACATGTGCGTGGAGGCCATCCAGGTCTCAGTAATGACGATGGCATCCAAGCCATGTGCGGTGATGAGTTCTGCAATGTCAGCTGCATGGTTGATTGCTGAGCGGACATTGACTAGCATCCATTTTCGTGTAATGGTGGATGATGAAGTGGTGATGGGGTGTATGGTGACATGGGTGAGGTTGCTGCGATGCAGTGTCCATGATGTTGCTGGTGAGTGGTGTGGTAGGCGGTGAGTGGTGATGGTAGGAATGGGCTGTTGGGAGAGCGGAATGAAACGCATATTCAAGGGAGCTTACCTGATGTTCTGGTCCTGGGTCCTCCTGGTCCAAACAGGAATTGCCCTTTTCTTAGTCTGCCTGGGCGAGAGACACCCTTGATCTAAGAGTTTCGAGCAGGGCTAAGGAGGTGGGCAGGGCTTGCCCCACATGACCTAGGTCCACTTGCACCTGCTCACCAACTGCAAAGGAAAAGTGTGGAAAAGAGGCTGCAGGGCTTCTTGAGTAGGGAAAATGGGTGGCAACACAAGAAGGCACCAACAGATTATCAGTGATTGGCAGGTGGTTGGGGTTTAGACCACGTGTCCTAGATCCACTTGCACCTGCTTATCAACTGCACAGCAGATAATTTAAAAACATACATAGGGCGCATGTGCCGGCCCGTTACATGCTTGCTGTTTGGCTCTGTCGCCTGTCCTTTTCTCTGCTATGATCTGTTACGGAAGTCACAACAACTTGCATCCTACGATGTGCCTAATTCTACCCTTTTTCTGCAGGGCACCTACAGTTTTCTGTGGTTTTCTTTTGCCAGTCCGCCTATACCCAATTCCTGGATCCACACTTGCTGCGCTCTTGCAGCAAACATTGTTCTGCAGCAGACTGACGCTGCTTGTGCTAGGCCTAGGCCCAGATCATGAGTTGCCCCATTTGTGCTCACTGCAACGTGCTTTCCCTCAGGTACGCGTACGTCAAGACTAACACACTGGAAACAGCTTTTTTGGTGTTCCCCATCCCACAGTGTTTCCAAGACTTCATCAGAGGTAAGGCACAGCGTCTTTTCATTCTGGCTCCAGCGCATGTCTTTTGTTCCCACAAGGGCTTGCCCTAGCTTCCTCGGGAGTGGTCTGCTACTAGCTCTAAGGATCTTCTAAGGCTTTGCTGGCTGGATTGGTCTCTGGATAACAGCGTTTGAGGATCAAAGTGGTCTGACAAAACCCTATATCTCCGTCAAGCATAGAGACCGTTCCTGAAGGGCAATGTCTAGTCAGGCCCATGCAATGTTCGCCAATCCTCCTTTGGTCTCCGTTGGGCCCTCTCATCTGGAGTTAGAGCTCTCCGTAATGGGCTCGGCCTCGCACTGCACAAAACCCGTAAACATCAGGTCCCCCAAGATGGCATACCGACTGTTGAGGTAGAATGCCATGGCACGGATGGAACCTTTGTCGGACTTGAGATGGGCACTAGGCACCAAGTATTGTTGGCATACCCTCAAGAGTCTGCTGGCTCTTCAGAGGAGGCCAACACTTCACATGCCCTGGAGTGACTGCTGCCAAACAGATGCTTCACCGGGACTCTCGTGCCCAACAGGTTGCTTGTCATGGTGTTGGCCCAATGGTCCTCATTCATATGTGATACTTGACGATCTAGGTTCCCCAAAATAGTCTGGACACCTATATCATCCCTCCTTTGTGGGTGCATCCCACGCACAATGGCATGTTGCTTCCTTTGCATTGCAAGACTACTCCTACAATGGATTATTTCTTCTGGGACAAAGTCAAGGACATGATCTGCAAGCTCCATAGGGCACGCCACCCTTACTGTGTCGGTGCCGGCAATGACAAGCTAGCGCGGTACCTATGCAAACCCCCTAGGTTAGGCAGCCTGTGCCAATGAGTCCTACAACTCTGCCAGGGACTCTGGTCACATCCATAATCTCTGTAGACCTTCAGTCCAGGGCCTCTACTCCACAAGCTGTCCTAGTTTCATGAAAACCCTGAGCCTGTGGCAAAGGATAAAAAGGAGACTCGATCATCCATCTTGGCATTCTATGAGCAAGTCATCCGGGTGATGGAGTTTTTGGGTCTACCTGTGTCGACCTAGGTATTGAGAAAGAGGTCTTGGCTTCAGTGCACCAGAGCAATCTTCCATGGATTAGGGTGGGGGCGTTTCCATCCAGCCTGCTGTAATTCATAAGGACAAGATCGCTTTGGGCAAGCACCATGAGATGGCTGCTACAGACCAGCATCTGGAGGCGAAATACAGGCTCTTGGAGGAGGAAGGATTGTGCCTTGCTTGGTCTTGCGCCTGTACGCCCAATCTATGTTGGCTCTAGGTCATTCTACACACACCTATCTATTCCAAGGACTAGAAAGTAAATGATGCTATTAGTTAAAAATGTTGCAAGGCAATGTCCGATTTTCTAACAGCAGAGCACAGGTCCCGTCCTGGCGGCATGTAACACTAGGTCACAGAGTGGATCCCGGCGTTGGAATGTAAACAGTTTGTGGTGGGCATGGCATATGCGATGTCCTTTGCAGGCAACATGCTGGAAGCAGTTGCTACCATATTGACACCAACCACCAGGGGCATGTGAATTGGTGCAGATGTCATGCGCCAGGCTTGGCTGAGAATCGCAAAGCTTTTCAGGATGCACAGGAGAAGGTCCTCACTAAGGAAAAGGCTGAAGCATTGACTGAATAATTGACTGCAAGCTCCAAACCCACGTCAAAGACTTCTGCCTCCACCGTCCCAAGCCTGACAGAGGAGGGTTCCAAAAATGCCCCAGGACAGAAGGGAGTGGCAGGACCATTCTGCCATTGAAGGTCCAGGAGGGACTCTGCCCCCACCACCCCTTGGACCTCTGATTCAAAAGCAAAGCAATGAGCCCCAGTTGCAGATGTCCCACTTCACCGCAGTGGGAGGTCGAGTGATGCTGCACTGGGACCACTGGCAGCGATGCCCTTGGTCCCTTGAACTTTGATTTCTGGGAGGGTACAGGCTGCATCTTCCTACCCTCCAACCCCCCCTTCCTCCATCCACTGATCTCTCGCTCTCTTTTACTAGAGTTAGAAATTGGCACACTGCTGGATCTCAGTGCAGTGGAAAGTGTCTCTAGGTTCCAAGGAAGAAGCCCTTGAGTTTTATTCCCTAGTCTTTGAAAGGCTGGATACTCCTACGTCCCGTCCCCTTTCCTCCATACTTATGGGACATCTCTCCGTCCTGTGGGACGGGACCGGAGCACTTTGTAAAAAGCATCCACATTTTTTCCAAAAATGTGTCCCTCCTCTCTTTCCTGCGTGGGGCCCGGCACGTGGCCGTAACCCCGCCCACCTTGGCTCCGCCCCGCGCATGGCCCACCAGTCCTTTTCTCTGCACGATCGGGGCAGATCCTTTGAAGATTTTCTTCCCGTTATTCCCTCTCTGGCTTTCGCTACCGTTCGTTTACTAGTCTGTCTTTTAAACTAGATTTTCCAGACTGTTCATCGTGTCACCGTCGCTTCGCGAGGGCGGATCCCCATCCTCTTTGTTTAGAGTGTTTGGGTCCGGAACACCGTTGGGACTCCTGTTTTTACTGTGACTCCCTTTCGGTCTGGGCTTTTCAACGTCGGTTGGAGCGGTGGGAGGAGGTGTTCGGACGGACCCCTCCTTCGCATTTTCAGGCGTTCATCGACGAGAAGAAAAAACGCCCGGTCATTTCTTTGATTTTCAGAGCTCCCCGGCCGGGGGATACGTTCCCGGGTTCCTCTCGAGCCGGGAGGGGCGTGGATCGCTCTGTTACCGGGGTTCGCCCTGAGGTGCCTGTCGGGCCTAATAATTCTACCAGAGTTTTCTCCGAGGGTCTCTGTAAGGGGCCTGTGATCACCAGAGTACACTCCGAGGCCCCTCCTGTGGGGGCTGTGTGTAGACCCAGTTCTACTGAGTCGTGGGGTACCGGAGTTTGCTCTGAGGCCGTTCTTTCGACTTCCGTCAAAAACAAAACCGGGGTATGCCCCGAGGTCTTGGCTGGGCTTGAGGTTACCGAGGTTACCGAACGCATGTTCGAGGCCCGTGCCGATAAGGCTTCTACCGGGCCTAGGTCCGAGGTTCCCCGTACAGAGGCTAAGGCTACCAACAGTTCTGAGGGGCCGGGCAAGGCCCTGTCGTTGACAGCGCACCATTCCCGCTCTTGTGGTAACACCAGATCTGTTGAGGGGGCACAGAAGAAAGTTTCTTCTTTTACCGGCAGTGCCAAGGCTCTTCCTTCGAAGGCTCAGTTGGCAGTTGGTGTGTCGCAGAAACATTCCAGGCCTCATAGTACCGGCTCTGCCGAGGTTCCTTACGTTAAGGCTAAAATTAAAACCCCTGATCCATCGACGGGGACCCCTGCCTCACTTCCTCACGTGCCGCAGTTCCCCTCAGATGAGGACAAAATGGCGCCCTTTCCCGCCACGACCACGGCAGCCATTTTAGGTACTACCTCTACAACTACGCCATCGGCCCCTGGTGTAGGGTTCAGTCCTTCGGGTGAACCTAAGGTCCCCTGTGCGCATCCTTACCGGCCGGTTTATGATTGGAATGCCCGGATGTCTCTTGCGCACAATGTTTCTTTGCCCGCGGGGGCAGCTCCCTTGATTTATATGGATACGTCGGCGGATAAAAGTTCTGAGCTTCTTACAGCTTACTTTCTGCTCCGCTTCCCAAAGTACAAGAAAGTTCCATGAAAAAGTCTTCCAGTAGACCTTTTCCCAGTTCAAGGCGATCGTTCTGAACCAATCTTTGGAGTTCCCTTCCCCAAGTTTCAAATGCAACAATCCAAAAGCAAAAGGGGTCTTGAGACTCCATTCTCAAGAAAACAAATGTGGTTCTTGAAAGTCTCAGGGTTCCCTTCCCCAAGACTTCAATTCTGCTGCCTCTAAAACACCAGGTCAACCTGACCACCTTTCTGGCCCACTTTGCCAGCTCGTATGCAGTGGTTTCCTTAGGCTGTTGTTCAGAGTTCTGAAGATTCACCATTCAGCGCTCTCTGCACGGTACACTGGTTGCAGGTCATGCAACCAGGGCCCCAGGACGACTCAGAACACACACAGGTTTCCTTGGCACTTGCTCTGGTGCACCAGGTCACCTCCACTTAGATCCTTTAATGCCGTCTTGGTTTTGTGTGTATTCTTTCACTTGCTTGTCTTCTCCTTATTAGCTTGGTGGTGCTGCCACTGTGTGGTCCCCTACCCCCTGCCAAGCTGTGGCCTTGTGACACTGCATTCACTCTCAAAAGGGTCACTGTCTGACACGTTCCCTTTTTGAATACTTTTGTCTTTGATGTATGAATTAGATCGTTGTGCCACATGTGCTCAATTCGGTTCAGTGTTCAGGTGTACACTTTTATTGTTCAGACTTAAAGTTCTGTGCAGCAGTTCAAGAGTCAATGTGCACCTTTTTGTTTCAATGTTTAAATGCCCCTTTGTTCGTTATTCAAGGAACATTTAGTTGTTCATAATTACATTTCTCTGTAGTTCAGTATTCAATGAACCTTTGATTGTGCAAAGTTGAGTTCATTTTTTAGCTCGGTATTCAATGAGCATTAATTTCTTCAAGGTTAAGTTTCTCTTTAGTTCAATATTGTTGTTTCCATATTGCAGACCAATATTCCTTTGCGGTCTTGTTGAGGCGCCCTGGAGCCTCTCTGCCCTCCTGACACTCACCAGTCTTCTGTGCTTTTAGCAGTGCAAGCCCAGCTCGCCTGCCTTGTGCGTGCCTCCGCACACCGGCACTTTCAGTGCCTCGGTCGGCATGCAGGCAGCGTCCTCTCTGCCCCGGATCCACGGAAGCTCCTGTTGCACGCTGAAGGGTCTGGCAGATCCAAGGCTTGGGGTAGACGCACAGCTCAGCGGCATCAGGTCCCCCAAGTCCACTGGGTGTCTTGCCAGCATTCTGGAAAATCGCTGAGTGATAAATCCTGCAGGACAAGACACGAACCCCTGACTCTGCTAGGGAGGAGACAAAGGACAGCACCATGTCAATTGTTGCCACCCTCAGGTCCAATTATTTCTTCAAACACCAATGACAGAACCTGAGCCATTTACTCTTGTATTGGGATCTGGTCGAGGGCTTTCTGGCTGCCTGAATAATGCGCATGTTATCCGCAGACAAACCCAAAGGCTCTAGAGCCGTGAACTCAGGCACCATGTCGCCAAGTTGAGCGATTGTGGGGGAGGGGTGCCACATCTGCTGTTCCCCTTGGTGAAGAAGATCGGGAGTTACTGGTAACCTGATCGGCGGACACACCGACAGGTGTTGAAGTTCTGAGAACCAAAACCTGGCCGGCCACCACGGAGCTATCAGTAGAAGAGAACAGTTGACAGAACTCTTCAACTTCCAAATTGCTCGATGAACCAGAGGAAGAGGCGGGAAGGCGTAAGCTCTCATGTTGTGCCATGGGATCTCGAGTGCGTCCCCCAGAGAGGAGGCTCCCAGCCCCCCTCTGGAGGCGTACTGAGGAAGCTTCTTGTTTACCGCCGTGGCAAAGAGGTCCACCTCCGGTGTGCCCCAACGCGAGAAAATCCATGATAGGATCTCCGCCTTCAACTCCCACTCGTAGCTGACCACTGTCCGCCGGCTGAGGGCATCCGCGGTGACATTCAGCCGGCCCGGGATGTGCACTGCAAGCAGCCAGACCCCATGAAGCACGGCCCACTCCCAAATCTGGATGGACAGGTCCACGAGAGGGGGAGACTTCGTTCCCCCTTGCTTGTTTATGTAGTACATTGACACCGCATTGTCCGTTCTTATGTGGACCACCTTGTTGACAATGAGAGGTCTGAACGCCTTGAGCGCCAGAAAAATCGCCAGAAGCTCCAATTGATTTATGTGCAGGAGCTTGTCCTGAGGTGACCAGAGGTCCGAGACCTGAAGATCTAACGTCGCACCCCACCCGAAAAGGGAGGAGTCTGTCGTGATCGTCACCATGGGGCTTGGGTCCTGGAACCCGACACCCACTGACAGGTTGCTGAGAGAAGACCACCAGTCCAGGTCCACTCTCATGGAATCCGGAATCATTATCCGTTTGGAATCCGGGTCCACAGCCTGACGCCAGGAACTCCGAAGAGCCATCTGGGTCCGTCTCATTTTGAGACGAGCAAGAGGAAGAGCCAGTACACACGAGGCCATGAGGCCCAGAAGCCTCTGGAACCACCAGGCCGACATGCTCTCCGACTGCGTAAACATCTGACACGTGGCCAACAGATCCGCCATTCTGTCCCCGGTCAGATACACTCGGCAGTCTATCGTGTTCCAACGAAAACCCAGGAAAGTCAGGTCCTGTGAGACCGTCATGGAGGATTTCCGCCAGTTCACCGACAGCCCAAGATGGAACAGGAGCTGAAGGAGAGACTGGAGGTTGCCCGCTGCTGCCAACGGGCAAGGGCTGCGTAGGAGCCAGTCGTCCAAATAGGGATACACATGGATACCCTGGAGACGAAGATGGGCCGCGATCACCGACATCTTCGTGAAGACACGCGGCGCCGAACTGAGGCCAAAAGGAAGCACCCAAGTGCTCCTCTCCCAAAGAGAAACGGGGGCATCTCCTGTGTGGGTTCCAAATCAGGATATGCATGTACGCATCCTGAAGATCCACCACGCTGAGCCAATCGCCCGCCTGCAACGAGGAGCGAATCTGGCCGGGCGTGATCATCTCTTGGGGTAGGGAAAGATTGAACTTGGAAAGGTCTAGGATGGTGCGCAGGCCAGCCTGGTTGGGTTTGGGCACCGTAAACAGCCGGGAGTAGAAGCCCTCCCCCTCGCTCCCCAAGGGGAACGGGTTCCACAGCTCTGAGGAGCAGAAGTTTCTGAACCTCGGCCTTGATGGAGGGTGAGCCCGACAACTGAAAAGGAGGGTTGAGGGGTGGGGTAGAGGGTGAAGGTAAGCGGAAGCCCGCTCGAGCGACTGACAAGACCCATCTGTCTTCTGTGATGGTCTGCCTCGCCTCCCAATGAGACGCTATGCGTCCTCCCACCGGGTCTCGTGCGAGCGCGGAAATCCCTCATTTGGCAGGTTTATAAGTGGCGGTGCACCTGAACCTGAGTGCTCCAGTCCTGGTTTGTTAAGAACACCCCAAAGGTATGGCGAGCAGTTTGTACTTCATTTGAGGCCTAATGTTTTGCTGGAAGCTAGGGGATAATTGTCATCAGATTATTGATATAATTCCCTTTCCCATGAGGCCAGGGTGGTGAGGCTGCTACCCGATAGTCCCCCTAGGGGGTGGTACTCAGCTGGTGAATCTCATGAGACCCCCCCTCCCCTTTGGGACCAGTGACAACCACATCGGGAGAACGCTGTATTCCCACCCAGCACATGACCCTGGTGCCCCTTTACAAAGTTACCCAACTTTTCCTTCCTCACCTCATTGCTCTTCACATTTATCCTCGTACCCGATCTGCTTTCCTAAAACAACTCAAATGGAGAGTACTGAGAAGAGTACTAGTGAGTTACCATCTCAATACTCTGGTACTGAGATGAGGAGGGAATGCAGAGCAATAGAGTATGCATTGAAACCACTTCAAGAAGACATCACCTTTTACCTAACTTTGTGTGTAAGGGACAGAGTTGGGATTTTGATACTGGGCCGTGGGACTTTTACTTTGAACGTTCTGACACTAGTTGTTTCCATTGAGGAAGGGAAACTCTTGGGGTGGGTTATGGTTTTCATTTCCTTTTTCACGTTTGAGTAAATGTTTATAGCGAACACCATGACCCCTCTGTGATACTTCTGCACAATTGCTGGTAAATCTTTAGCTCTTCATTGGGGCCTATAAGTGCCTGGTTCGCTTGACACCAACCGCCACCAGTAGCCACATTTGGCTCCCAAGACAATGGTGCAATACAAAATTACCAATCTGACATTCTGTGTCTGGGAATTTGCATAGAAAGGTATGCTTAGACGGCTAAAGATTGAACTGTACTATGCACCAGACAAAAAAAGAAATATATAGTTGCTTCTCATTTGGAAGTTAGATTTGTTGCATGCTATGTATTAGTGCCCCATTCTGCAGCAGCAGTGAGAACGAGCTCATCACAGAAAGAGGTTTCAGCAGAGATAAAAATGTTCCAATAACACAGGTTAATTTGTCGACAGATGTAGTGGCAGAGTAAATACTAAATAAGTAGCAGCATGATTGTCAAACTAACAAAAAAGAAATGTTAAAGAAATAAAAAGGGAAAGCAATTTAAAGAAAATGTCAAAATGATGACTTCTAACGTAACATGACCAAGGAATTCTGGATTCAACAAACTGGGAGGAATAGCATACAAGACTGACCAACAAAGAAATGGAAAGAGCGGTTCAAGAAGTGCATTTTTAGGCGTATGCCTCAGAAGCCAGTTCCACCATCTTTTGGGCACTGAAGTCATTGTACTGGACTTTAATAGATCCTGGGTCAGTGTGAGTAACTCCTGGGCAAAGGAAAATCCTAACATCCAGCAACTACTTCTAGCTCCTGCTCCGTGGATTCCAATTTCGATCTCTGCATATGTATATCATTATCTATATACCCAATATAAAACTGCGGCCATTGACCCAAAGCGCCACCCAGAAGGTACCTAAACATTTGACCACTGCAACTAGTCCTTCCCAAAATATTGCATGCTCAAATGGTTTAGCTGAATTATCTTCTGTAATGTCTGCATCCCCCTCATAAGGACACACTGGCTGCAAGCAGTGGCAGCGTAGATCTATAAAGCAAAAGCTGTGGCCCCTGTGCCATATGCCTATGCTGCCACACACCCAAGGCTTCATTCTACAGCTGGCTGAGGTCCGTAGTCTAGTAGGTTTAGGCGAGTAGGATTTCAGGGCAATGCAGTGCTAGACAACATCCCTCTGGTGTACTGATTGGAGTCCACATTTTGGCAGTTTAATTGGGTGGCATCCAGAGCTTTCTTGGGGACCTGCCTGCCACTCTGACCTTTGCTCACCATTTAGAGAACCCTTTCTAAACCACTGATATTGGTTTGAAATGTGTGCTTTCCCTGAAGGCAGAGCTCCACCTGAATGCATCTTCGTGTTGGGACATCCAAAGGTGGTATGAAGTGGTCCATCATTTCCATGCAAATTACAGAACATTCCATACAAATATGGGAGTACTGCAAAAGTATGCTGAAAGATTTTGTTTTACACAAGGGGTCATTGCACCCGCTCTATAACACCAACACCAAAGCATACCGTGCAAATGGTCTGCTGCAAGAGGCTGTTATGCGTCCCACCCACTATTCTGTTACTTCTGCCGACATGAAAAAAACAGAAAATAAGTCCATAGTCTCTGAATTGGACTATTTCTCACTGTCATTATGCTGAAATAGAGTGCATTTAACTTGCTCTGAAATAAAATCAGTCATGTTGTATAGTCTGTGCTTTTTAGGTACTATTACCTTTTTGAATAATGCTTAATTTCTTTTGTTCTACAGGTGCTCCTGTCTCTCAAGGCAAGATGATGATTACAGTAACTGAACTCCGATGCTTGGCAGATACTCCAGCATCTTACCACATTCTGAAGCCATGGTGGGATGTCTTCTGGTACTATATCACCATGGTAATGCTGATGATTGCTGTTTTGGCAGGGGCTCTCCAGCTTACCCAAAGCAGAATGCTCTGCCTACCTTGTAAGGCTGAATTGGATAACCATTGTGTCATGCCTTTGGACGAGCAGAGAGTCAACTCGAGCATATCATCTAGTCCCATGGGGGAAATAACTCCCATTACTGGTATCCGTAACGACCTTCACCGACAGCAGTATTCTTACATTGACGCTGTATGTTACGAGAAACAACTCCATTGGTTTGTTAAATACTTTCCTTACTTGGTGTTTCTACATACTTTAATTTTTGCAGTATGTAGTAATTTTTGGTTTCACTACCCCAGCACAAGTTCAAGACTTGAACACTTTGTAGCAATTCTTTACAAATGTTTTGATTCACCTTGGACAACCAGGGCACTGTCAGAGACGGTTGCCGAACAAAGTGTAATGAATTTACCAAGGAATAGACCCAAATTTTATATGTCTTCGTCTTTAGCTATTGAAGATCAAGAGTCTGGAAGGCAGTTGTTGCAGCCTGCATTAGAATCAACCGGGATAGAAGATGCAAATTCAAGTGTTTTAGGCAAACAAGAAGGGGAGCAAGCCAAGGCTTTGTTTGAAAAAGTAAAGCGATTCAGATTACATGTGGAAGAGAAAGACATTATTTATAGATTGTATATGAAGCAAATTATAGTCAAAGTGATGGCACTACTGATAATTATTATTTATGTTTCCTATTTTTTAACCAACATAACATTTGAAGTTGACTGTCTCGTTGACATTGAAGCTTTCACAGGATATAAACGATATCAATGTGTATATTCATTGGCTGCAATTTTTCAAGTGCTAGCTTCCTTTTACATACTTTTAGTAATGTTCTATGGATTCACTAGCTTTTATGGTTTGTGGTGGATGCTGAGAAGTTCACTGAAACAATATTCATTTGAAGCAGTGAGAGAGAAAAGTAATTACAGTGATATCCCCGATGTAAAGAATGACTTCGCCTTTATTCTCCACTTAGCAGATCAATATGATCCTCTTTATGCAAAACGCTTCTCAATTTTCTTGTCTGAGGTGAGTGAAAACAAACTAAAACAGATTAATTTAAACTTTGAATGGTCTGTGGAAAAGCTAAAGAATAAACTCACAAAAACTTCCCTGGATAAGGTGCAGCTACATCTTTTTATGCTGAGCGGACTTCCAGACAATGTCTTTGAATTGAATGAAATAGAAGTTCTGGTCCTGGAGCTTATTCCCGATGCCAAACTAACCCCTACTATAAGCCAGCTAGTCAACCTTACAGAACTTCATGTTTACCATTCCTCCCTGACTGTGGATCTCCAAGCCCTCAGCTTCCTTGCCGAAAACTTGAAGGTCATGCATTTGAAGTTCATCACAATGGAAAAGATTCCAGGTTGGGTTTTCCATCTAAGAAACTTGAAGGAACTGTATTTATCAGGGTCTCTTCTGCAAAGCAACTACACTTCAGTGTACATTGAAGGACTTCGGGAGCTGAGCAATTTAACATCTCTTTATTTGAAAAGTAGCCTTTCACGCATTCCTCTGGTTGTTACTGACATGCTACCAGCACTACACAAATTATCTATTGACAATGAGGGAAATAGACTGATGGTACTTGCCAGTCTAAAGAAAATGACAAACCTTAGGTGTTTGGAACTACTCAATTGTGATTTGGAGCGCATTCCTCATCCAATTTTCAGCCTGAGTGATTTGCGTGAAATTGACCTCAAAGGCAATAATTTGAAAACCGTAGAAGAAATAATTAGTTTTCAGCATCTGCAGAAGCTTACCTCTTTGAAATTGTGGCAAAACACTATTGCTTATATCCCAGTGCAGATTGGAATACTAGGGAACCTGGAACAACTCTACTTAAATTTCAATAACATTGAAAGTATACCCTTGCAGCTTTTCCTATGCACTAAGCTTCGTTACTTGGATCTCAGCTATAACAATCTCACCTTCATCCCTGAAGAAATACAATTTCTGAACACACTGCAATACTTTTCTGTGTCAAACAACAACGTAAGTATCTCCACTTTATTAGTTGTTATTGGAGCAGATAATAATTGTGAATCTAATGAAAACTTAAGTAGCAGAGTGGATGTATAAGGCAATAAGTCAACTACCATCTTGCCTGACTTCCCATATCTGATATAGCAGAAACTCATTTGAAGTTTAATATCGGTTGAACCAGTAGTTGAAGTGCATGAAAAGAAGTAGTGGAACTAGTTTCCCTGCTGGCTGTCCCCGCTCCCCACAAACCCCATCGCCATGCCCCCTCACACGCACCATACATACCCCCAAACAAATGGCTCTGCTGCTTAAGGAAACGTTCAGTGCAGTGCACTGAAGTGCAGGTTTTAACTGCTTCCTACACCTTTTTATTTAAAAAAGAAACCATTCTGTAAAGGTATAGGAACAGTAAATCTTAATTTAAAAAGTAGAGGAGCACTGCTCCCGCCCCTTCAACCACTGGGCTGAACCAAAATTACCAGTTTACCTTGTTTTTGCTTCCTTGCAATGGCAGTGTGTATACTTAACAATAATGCAAAGATAAAGAACTTTCTCTGGTTATTCCAATGGGTACAGATAATTCATAAATCTGTTTTCAGATAATTATTTATTGAAATATGTATTTCACTATAATTATATAGACTATGACTATCAGTAGGGAACCAAAATGTAATAGAAATTTAACTGAACTACACCCATAAGAACAATGCAATAAGTTGAACGTTTCTAAGTGTATAAGTATATATAACTTGTAGAAATCATATTCCAAAATATTCATACAATGTAATTTTGAGTTTTGTTTTATCCTGCTAATAAAGTCCAGTTAGTTTATACTTCAGCATTACAAGGGGTAGCGCTGAGCAGGGAATACGATGGCCGGTCGCTCTTGTACAACAAGCCCACTCCCTCACCACAGCTGACTGCCCAGACAATTACAAAATGTGGTTGTGTGCTCCTCAGGTTTATTACCTAGTTAAGGGTCCGCTGGCTTAACTGAAAAGTGGAGTATTCCACACTGATGGCATGGCTTCAAGAGAGTGACTCCCCGCCTCCTCATGGGAGTTGTTGACTCGGCCATGCTGAGTATTTATGATGGCATCCAAAGCTGCACTCTCTGGCTGAAGAAGCATTGTGGGGGTAGTGAGTGTTCTTTCACAGCACGTCCACTAGACCAGAAAATGGAGAGGTTGGTGGTACTGGGTGACAGCAGCTGTTTTTGGCATTGATGGAAGCAGCGGATTACCCACGGCTACTTTGCCAATTGAATATCCGGTGAGAGTGGTTAGAAAGGAAAATTACTTACCAATGATGTTCTTTTTATGGATTCTCCTCCCACAGATTCCTTATCTCGATAGATATTCTCCAGCACAGCTTTTTCTTTTTTTCTGGTGGGGAACCAACATAAAAAATGTAAACGGGCCTTTTTTTCAGGCTCAAAGTGTACTTTTCTGAATTGGTGTATTTTATACATTTTATTATTATAATTTTCTTTTTTTTAAAATATATTGTTCTTGGTTAGAAAATCAACCTTTAACACATAAATTTAAAATGAGATTACGTTAAAGTGCACTAAAAGTAAAAGAAAATAGAAAATGTAACTAACCAAAAAATAGGATCTCATATCATGATGATTTTCATTACATTGGTACACAAGGACATACGAGTAATTTCTTTTGTCAACCTATTTACAAATTCATGAAATACCAATATGTTCTAAAAATCTGATAGTTTCTATAATCGGTTGGGTAGTCTCACCTCTAAACATTCTCGCACATAATTTCTCTTCAAGTGAGTGTTTAAAATGTTCATATTATTTACCAAACAGTTCTTGCCTTATTAATGTCAGCTGTGAGCAAGTGCCTTAGTGTCTCCATGTGTCTGTTACAAAATCTACATAGCCTCAGTTCTTTAACACTGCGTTCTACTACCCAGCACTTCCTTTGTTGGCCATAGGTTCATTCTCATTTTGAAGAACCCCTTCCTAATTTTTTGGTGAGGGAAAGCTATTTAAATATTTAGGCAGTACATTCAAGGTTCTGTTTTCTTAGACAATGATGTAATTTTGAAAGACATTGTATCTATAGCACCCTTGAATGGTATTACACCAGTCTGTCCTGTATAGTTTCTTCTTGGAAGTTGTAGGTCTGCTTATCAGCGTTTCCAATGCTATGCCTGCAATATTTAGCCAGTTTAAGCAGTTTCTCTTCCAGTCCCCTAACAATCCCCCATCCCGGTCCTTTAACACCTGTCGTAGAATCGGCAGCATAGAGTCACTCTCAGCCATAATGAGCTTCCTAAAAAAAGACTGACCTTTCCATTTTACAGCCACCAATGAAGAGACTAATCCCAAATTGTGGCGAATAATCTGTATCGGGGTGTCTTTTGGTAGTCCCAATATTCTTCTCCAGAATAGTTCCTCTGATCTATTCAATTTTTCCTTCCACTCCATATGTCATGATAGGGACTGCCTTTTGTTTATAGACTGTCAAAAATAGAGCATATGAAAAGCAACCAAACTTTTTCTGGATTAGTAACCCTTGAGACGCTGCTGGAGTCCTTTTGTAATTTCAAATTGCTCTTATAAGGGATTTCTGACCCTGATACATTCAGTAGATTACCCAAATATCGATACTCCAGGATCCTTTCCAGAACTATATTATCAACCTTCACCACAATCCTTTTTTTTGGTGGTTTGTTTAGGGGCCAGGCACATTACCTTTGTGTTTTTTTTTAAATGTATTTTTAATTTGTTTTGCTCATATTAGACCTTTACAAAAAGCATATATAAAACAGTTTATCCTCTTACAATTAAAATATATGACATGACACATTTCAGGCCCTCTAAATATAAAGAAAAAAATAGAAAATTTGACTTTAGAGCTTCATTGTGGGTCTTCTAACACATGTTCTCTTTTTGTCCAAGTACTAATCAAGAAAGAAACCGACCAGTTTTTTCCTTCCTTACCCCCCTCTTTCTCATAAGTCTCTTTACGATTACTATCCTCATTTCCATTAATCTCCATGGAAAGCAGACCGATCTTTGTTGGGACTTGTCCTACTGCAATTGTCATAGCAGTATTACGCCCTGAAACGAAGGGATTCCAAAACATTTCTGAACACAGGCATTCTACTCTGTTTACAAATCTTGAAAAATACCTGATTCTAATTTCCTGCGTTCCTGCGCAGTCTCGAACAGATGTTGAAGATTTTATTTTCTTGTATCTGCTCACGTTTTGCAGAGAATTATAGCTTTGTGTTTTTGATCTCTAATACTTAGGATTTCGCCTGTGTCAATTAAGTTTAATCGTGTTCTAAAGAATATATTTCTGGAGTCACGATCTGGATGTCTCCTTAAATACTTTGGCAATTCACCCAGCTTTTTTTCTACAATCAAAAAATCATTTGTTGGTTTTGTAAGCTGCATTTTTGTCCCTGTTTTGATCCAGTCCATTGTTTCTTTCTTGGCCTTCAGAGGATTTTCTTTCAGGGTTTC
The DNA here is from genome assembly GCA_002915635.3 of Ambystoma mexicanum. Taxonomy (NCBI): domain Eukaryota; kingdom Metazoa; phylum Chordata; class Amphibia; order Caudata; family Ambystomatidae; genus Ambystoma; species Ambystoma mexicanum. The sequence goes on from PGSH02015838.1 coordinate 43,269, forward strand.
CAGTGTCGAGTCGGCTTCATCCAAGGTACCCTGAACTATTTTTTCCAGCTGTCCAAGAATCTTAGATTTGTCCAATTGGTGCTGCATTTTTATGTCCTCGTAGAGTGAATTCTTTTTTGGCATTATTGTCAGCCTGTATAACGAAAGCAATCTCCATCCCACTTTTTGTTTTAATGATTTTAAGCAGAGTTCGAATCATAACACAGACATAGGGATCTTTTCCAGAGCTGACCTTCCATTTTTTGGCAATCAATGTCGGTTGTGCCTCCAGCCCATAAAGAAGCACTGGTATAATTTTTGCGGCATAAAACAATATTAACGGAAAATTGAAAATTAACAGAGGTCATAAGAGATTTTTTTCATTTGTGACACTGCTTTCTCAACCTTCTGTTTCATTTCTAATTCCACTTTGGTAACTGAGGGTGTTGAGAAAACCGTAAAGCCCAAATAAACTAGCGCCTTTGTTCTCCCAATTGGCTCTTCTTCGAGGAACCACTTTCTATAGTTAATATGCTTTCGGATGTTTTCTGATTTCTTGGGATTTATTTGGAGTCCATTCATTTTGGTATATACACTTAGGCCATTCAGAAGATGTTATAGTCCTATTGCTGTCCTGTCAAATCGAACTATGTCGTCTGCATAAGCGAGCCCAAATATTTTGGTAGAATTTAATTTTGGGCTCGCCATTGTCCATGATTGCAGAAAGGCCCCCAGGTCCGAAAGATCTAGATTAAAGAAGAATGGTGCTCCCAGACATCCTTGTCTCACACCTTGTTCAACCCTAATTGAGACGGTAAAATGACCATCCTCATCCAATCTTGAAGTGTCCTTATGTAACTCAATCAGTATTGACAACAGATTTCTTGGTAGTCACCATTCCCTCAGTTTGCCCAGAGTTTCTCTCTTATTACGAGATCGAAGGCCTTTGAAAAGTCTTTCCAGGCTCCATATATCAGGTCTTCCCCGTTTTCTTTGGAGTATTCTGCTAACAAACTCAGTGTTAGACCATTTAATGTTGTAGACATGCCGCGTCTAAACCCTGTTTGACATTTGGAAAGGACATTTGATCTAATTGAAACAAAAGGATTTGCATAAAGATTTTGCTTTCAATATCCAGGAGGGCGATTGGTCTATAGTTCTCTGGTTGAGATCTATCGCCCCCCCTTGAAAAAAGGTATAACAATTGCTTGTTTCCAAGAAGCAGGAAATCGTTTCCACGCTAATCTCTCATTAAAGAGATTATAAAGGAGGTTTGCCCATGTTTTCACATTGTTTAACACCTGGTAGGTGAGACCGTTAGGACCCGCTGCCTTCGATGATGAGGCACTCAGTATGAGTTCTTCTATTAAGTTTATGTCATATTTGAGTTCCCATTGTATGGTTTCTTGCTCCCCGCCTTTGAAGGCTGATGCATTTTTACAGTTCTTTGTCAAATACTCTGTCCGGCTCTTTTCATTTACCAAGTCGCATTGAACATTATTTGCACCTGCTTTCTTCCCCACTTTATTTATAATTGACCCGAAGTTCCGTGAGCTATTTTCACAAAGGCTGTAAGCATGTGTTCATTGTCTCATTGGATTCTTAGTACTTTTCTTTCTCTTAGCCATTGCTTATAATCTCTTTTGAGTTTTTGTAGTTCTCTTCATTCTATTTGGTTTATGATGTTTTTCTTTGCTTCTCTACAATCTCTCCTTAGGATCTTTTTCCGTTACCACGTTTCTTCGTCAAATGAGTGTTGATGATGGGTTGTATTCTTCAGTAATCCTGGATTTGGTGGATGGACAGACCAAAAGAAGGACATAAAGCATTCAGGCCTGCAATTTTCCTTTTGATCTTTCACAGGGATGTAGTTCAGTTTGTCATTTAGCTTTATCCCCTCTCTCTTGTATTTAACCAGTGTTACTTTGCCTTTATTCACAAGTAGGTCCTCGACATACTTCTTCTGATCTTTACTTTTAATATTTTGAAGGCTAGCTTTTATGCGAGCGTGATCACTCCCTTTTCCCCATATGATCTCCAACGCTGTTTCCTTAACTCTTCTGAGACAAAGAAATAGTTCAGCGTGGAGAAGGAATTACATCGCTGCCATGTTGGTCTTGAAGGAGTATCTCCCTGAACCGTCCCCAGGAGTTTAGGTAGTTTACCCATTGCGTTCCTGCCTTTGATCTTTTGGCCCATTTTAAGTTATTTTTGGGGTCTTGGGTTGCTAGGCATTGCGCATTCAGGTCACCTCCAAAGATCACACTGGCTTCTCCATGATATAATGCAATCTTTTCCAGTACTGAGGTTAGCAACATATGAAAGTTTTGTAGGCTAATGCGAGCCTGGTTCAAATATACATTTATTATTATGAGATGTGAATAGCCCTCTGGTGTTTGCACCGTTATTTTGCATGCCAGAATACCATCCCGTTCTCTATGTATAAGCGTGACCTCTTTACTCAGGGAGTTATTAACACCAAGTAGTAGCCCTCCAGATGGGCGGCCTTTTAGTTTTTGAGTTGCTGGCACAGTAAACATAGTAAAGCCATTGATTTGTATTGGATGCGTGTGCCAGGTCTCTTGAAGTAAGATGACATCCGAGTTGGAGAAGAGCTTTCTTTCTCTTACTTGCTGTAAAATGGTTTGGTCCACGGGTGTTCCAGCTCGTTATGTTTAATGCGCCTTGCCTAAAGATTCTATTGACCTAGACCAAGTCTTTGGAGTACCTGCGTAAGAATCTATGGAAGTGCTTCTAGCGTATTGACTTTTGAGTCTCCATTTTTCTCCTGAGTACTCGCCCATACCTTCTGGTTTGGAAGGTCCGCAATTCTTGAATTTTGCTCTTCAGGAACAAAACTCCCCTCTTTCTTTTTCTCACATTGTTTCCATCGGGGTATTTCCAAAATTTGCAGATTAACTTTTTCTAGTTCTTTTTCATTACTTCTTATCGCTTTCCACGCTTTTAATGAAGCAAATCCCACCTCTGCCAATTTCACATCACTTCTGCTTGGGAACTTTACATATTCCATGTCTCCCGATCCAAATAAAAAGAGGTTCGGGACTTTGTTAAAGTAATCCAAGATGGCCCCTCTACATAGTGAAGTATGCTGGGGAATTTGATTTAATGCTCTAAGGCAACATTTTAGTTCGGTGTATTCTTTCTCTTCTGATTTGTCCCCCAATAACTGGGCCTGAGGATTCTCCTCCAGAGATCCTGGATTTAAACAATCTTTGCCTTTCCCCTTTTGATTATCTTCTATTTCCTTCTTCTTCCCTTGACCATTTTTTACTTCGGTCACCATGGGGGGAATTATATTTCCATGAGAGGCTCTTTGTAGGAAGATCGGTGCTATTTTTATAGGTGGTTTTGTTGTAACAGCAGTGGGTTTTTTTTTTTCAGTAGATTTGTATTTCTCCGGCATGGGGTCTGGCATGGATTCACAGGCTCATGAATATTCCCCGTCGTCGGGCTCGGAATCCTCGGTAAAGAAAAATAAGTATCAGTTTCGTTTCTGATCAGTCTTTCGTAGTAGTAACCAATCACTGATCTCTGCGTCATACTGACCACAGCCAATGACTGCCATCTCCCTAAACCCCGCCTCTGGCAGCCATCTTCAGATTTTTACCGCACATTCATGTGTTGGGATCCTCGTGCTATTGCTCTCGAGCTGTAGTGCATTTTCGCGCTTTTTCATAGGAAAATTCTCTCTTTTTCGGTCAAAAGAGCCTCAAGCTCCACCGTTTCTTTATCCGATCAACGGGGACCCGTGTCGGATTCCTCTACGCCCCTCAAGGGTGAAGATTTCGTCGAGCCACGCTTTTGGAGGACTCCAGAAGTTTCTCAGGCCCATCTCGGACATGGCCCAGGAGAAGGGAAGCTCGACGCCCGGAAAGCTGTTCAGGGTCTGCCCTGGATGCCAGCTTCAGAATGTCTTTAAGGAGGACGAACACTCCCTTTGCCTCTACTGCCTGCATGAGGACAAGACGCACGTGGAGAAGGACTGTGCGTTTTGCGGCAATATGTCGGAGCGGACCATGAAGGACCGCCATCTGCGTCTCGCCAACTGGCTGGAAGGGAAGAGCCCGTCAGGCGAGAAAAAGAAGTCCGAGCGGTCTTCTAAGACCTTTGAGGGCGCCCCGGTGACGGGGGCCCAACAGAAGGCCAAGCACCATGAGTCCGCTGGCACCGGGAGTGCCGAACGGTCAGGCTCTACAGTTGCCAGGCAGGGCGCATCTTCCCCGGCACCATCAACCACGAGCCAACGCTCTGTCTCGGGTAAGAGGAAGGCCGAGCACCCGGCGAAGTTCCTGGAGAGACCCCGGTCGAGCTGGAAGGCCCCATCGGAGGGGGAGCGAGGCGGTGACCCTCCCCCCAAGGAGAAGGCGGTGAGCGCACCGAAGGCGGTGAAAGCCTTGATCCACCCTGCCAAGGCCTCTATCGAGACAGTCGCGGCGGCCCTGGCTCAGCCTGTGGAGGCTACACCAGTGGAGGCGACTTCGGGGCTCAGAGTCTCCCTGCCACCGCGGAGGGAGTCCTCTTTCAAGCCCATCGACAGGACCCCCGTGAAACCTCCGACGGAGAAGAAAAAGGGGGGGCAGGAGGTCGTCGTGGATTCGGCCTCAACCTCTGAAGAGGAGCTGATCGAAGTCTTAAGCCACGGCATTGGCGTGGAAGAAGACCAGCCTGTCGGGAGGGACCCCGACGTAGGAGACGACTAGAACGTCGAGGGTGCCGACGAGGCTCCTGACCCCCCGTCAGAATCCCCTCAACCAGTGCCGCAAGACAACTCGGCGGCCATTTTGTTGGCTATACAGTCCTCATGCTCGGAGATAAGGACGAGATTGCCGTTACCACTGACGGAGGAATCGCTCCCGACGGGGGACCCGGAGCCAGGCCCTTCTGGGAGCCCTCCTCCTATGAGAAGGAGGGTGATTTCTTGTCGTCGTTAGATTTGGAGGATCCTTACTTCCATATCCCCATCCTAAAGGGACACCGAAAGTTTCTCAGATTCGTGGTCCAAGGGCGTCACTACCAGTTCAGAGCCCTTCCCTTCGGATTAAGGTCGGCACCCAGGGTGTTCACCAAGTGCCTCGCACCAGTGGCGGCGCGGCTGTGCCTTTAGGGGATCTACGTCTACCCCTGCCTGGACGACTGGCTCATCCGAGCAAAGACAAAAGAGCTCGCTGCGGAGCACACGGCGAGGACCGTCCAACTAATCACGGACCTGGGATTCTCCATAAACTACGCCAAGTCCCACCTGGTGCCCGCGCAAGACGCACTGTTTCTGGGAGCGAAGCTCGACACAGTGGCGCTTCTGTCCTCTCCGTCGGAGGAAAGGACGAGGGCCATCTTGGGCAAGGTGCAGCGGATGCTGGTTGCGGACGCGGCCAGGGTGAGGTCCATCAAATCCCTCTCGGAATGATGTCTTCTTGCATTTATCTCATCCGCCTGTGCAGGCTTCGGATGCGCCCGTTACAGGAGTTCCTGGACGCTCGCTGGATCCAGACGACGGGCAGCTTCGAGGACAGGATCACACTCGACGAGAGCTTCCGACGAGCGATCCGGTGGTGGGGCACCCGCGCGCATCTGACGGCGGGCATGGACTTCCAGACCCGGACACCAGAAGACAGTGACCACGGATGCCTCCCTGCAAGGGTGGGGAGCGCACACCGAAAATCAGCACACGAGGGGCCTTTGGCTGCGGATGGAGAAGTCCCTCCATATCAACGTCCTGGAGCTCCGTGCAGTGTTTTGGGCCCTCCAGTCCTTTCTTCCATCCCTCAAGGGCAAGGTGGTGAGGATCTTCACCGACAACACCACCACCATGTTCTACATCAGGAAGCAGGGCAGTAGCAAGGGATGTTTCTGGTGCCGTTTCATCTGGCAGGAATAAAAAACACCATCGCCGACTCGCTCAGCAGAGAGCTGCGCTCGTGCCACGAGTGGGAACTACGACAGGATCTAGTGGACCGCCTCTTCCGACGGTGGGGCACACCCCAGATCGATCTGTTCGCGACGGCGACGAACTCCAAGTGCCGGAGGTTCGCCAGCAGGTTTCCCCAGCCGAGGAGCATGGGCGATGCTTTCTCTTTCCCCTGGGAGGGCCTGTTTCTATACGCGTTCCCTCCATTGCCGTTGCTGATCCAGCTCATCAACCAGCTCAAGAGGTCACGGTGCAGGATGATCCTCGTCGCACCTGCGTGGCCGAGGCAGATATGGTTCCCGGACCTTCTGGACTTGTCAGCGTCCCCGTCAATCAAGCTGCCAGTGTACGCGGATCTTCTCTCCAGGGAAGGAGGCGCCATCCTCCATCACGACCCGAAGTCGCTGAACTTGCAGGCCTGGCTCCTGCAGCGTTAGAGTTTGGAGGTTACGACATACCGGCCGACTGCAGAGAGGTTCTTGCAAAGGCCAGGGCGTCCTCAACTCTTAAATGCTACGGACACAAATGGAAGAGGTTCTCTGTCTGGTGCCACGCACAGAAGATTAACCCTCTACGGATTACGGCTCCTCAAGTACTGCCGTACCTACTGACGCTGGCCAAGGCTGGACTGGCGCACGCTTCCATCAAGATTCATCTTGCTGCGATCTCCCGATACACCAGAACCACGGGACGGACGTCTTTGTGGTCTCATCGTCTGGTGAAAGAATTCATGAAGGGACTGTTCAGATCGTTCCCGCCGGTGAAGGCTCCGGCCCCGGCGTGGGAGCTCAACGTGGTGCTGACCAAGCTCATGGGACCTCCGTTCGAGCCTCTGCACTCAGCTCCGTTGAAGTTCTTGTCGTGGAAAACAGCGTTTCTTGTGGCCATCACCTCCGCACGACGGGTGGGAGAGATCCAGGCCCTTTCCTGCAAGCCCCCGTACTTGACTTTTCACGACACGAGGGTAGTGCTCAGGACGCACCCCTCCTTCATGCCCAAGGTGCCGTCAGACTTCCACCTCAACGAACCCTTGGTGTTGCCTGTTTTCTTCCCGTCGCCTTCGTCGCCGGCTGAAAGGACTTTGCACTCGCTGGATGTGGCTAGAGTGCTGAAGTTCTACGTGGACCGCACGAAGAGTTTTCGGAAGACGTCACAACTTTTTGTGAACTTTGGACCTGTCAATCAGGGAAGGCTCTCTCGAAGGCTTCTATTTCCAGATGGCTCTCCGGCTGTATCATGTACTGTCATCGGTTGGCAAACCGACCGCTGCCTGGCCGTCCGAGAGCCCATTCCACCAGAGCGATCGCAGCTACCACGGCGTTCCTATCTGGTGTGCCCCTGCTGGACATCTGCAGGGCTGCTACGTGGAGGTCGACGCACACCTTCACGAAATTCTACTGCGTCGACCGGGATTCCAGGGAGGAGTCCAGGGTCGGCCAAGCAGTGCTGCGCAACCTGTTCGCCTAAGGTGAGCCTGGTGAGGAGGTAAGAGATGCTTAATGTTGAGTTGTTGGTATGCTTAATGTTGAGCCTTTGCCACCTCCCGTGGTTGTGCATGTGTGTACTGCTATGTATTCTTTTATTCATGAGCATGTGAATCCATGCCAGACCCCATGCTGGAGAAGGAACAAGTTACTTACCTGTAACTGTTGTTCTCCAGCAAGGGTCTGGCATGGATTCACATGCGAACCCTCCCGCCTACCCCTCTGCGGCTCTTCACTTGGTCATACTGCCACTTCACGTGCTACCAAATCTGAAGATGGCTGCCAGAGGCGGGGCTTAGGGAGATGGCAGTCATTGGCTGTGGTCAGTATGACGCAGAGATCAGTGATTGGTTACTACTACGAAAGACAGATCAGAAACGAAACTGATACTGATTTTTCTTTACCGAGGATTCCCAGCCTGACGACGGGGAATATTCATGAGCATGTGAATCCATGCCAGACCCCATGCCGGAGGTTCTCTTTTTTTACTTCTTAATTCTGGAACCTCTTCTCCCCCCCCTTATTGTTTTCCTTTGCATGTGTCGGGAGCTTTCCACTTTTTCCCACCGCTTTTTCCCGTCTTCCGTTCACTGTGTCCAGAGCTTTGTCACCATTTTCATCCTTTGTTGTTTCTTCCTGAATTATAATTGTCTTCTCTCTGCTTTTTATGTGCTTATCACTCATCAAATTTGGCCCCTTTAATTTTCCTGATGGACCGTTTTTTGATGGCTTTGACGTATGACTGGAAATGCTGTTGTACTTATCCTTTTGCCTCTCTTCTTTGTTTTCCTTCTTCCCTTAGATCTTTGTTTTACCAGCTTCTTCCCAGTTAGGAGATTCTTCTATCTTATTTTCTGACGAAACCCCTTGTTTTATTATGGGAGATTCAGTTACTCCATCCTTTTCTCCTATAACCTGTGCGAGTCTTCTAAATTCTTCCAGAACAGATTCCGAAAGAGGGGTATCGTCAAAGCACTCGGTCCTTGATCTGTATTTTTTGTACCTGCTAGGTCCCTGTTCTTCAATACTTTATCATCCTTCAAAAGGGATAATATTTCTAACAATAGGCAATTTTTCTTATCTTCCTCCTCTTTGTTTTTTGCCTGAGTGCTTTCAATGGCTGTTAGATCTAAGTCTTGTTTTGCAAGCTCCACCCTCTGCTCTTTCAATGAGGGTATAGTTATTGTATTGATTGTTGAGGTCAACCCCACTATAGCTGGTTCTATACGGGCTATTTCTCTGTTCACCTCCAATAGAGTTCCAGCTTGTAATTGTACTTCAGATTTCAGTTGGTCAAAGGCCGTTACCAAAGAATTTAATACAAAATTCAAAGCTGCCAAAGTATCTGTGCTTGATTGCTTCAAAGCCTCTTCTTCTGCTGAATTCCTATGGGCTTGCTCTGCTTCCATAGGTGAATCAATTGCTTCTTTGCCAGTATTCTCTTCCGGCGAAAGTATCCACTCTTCGTCTCCTTCCCTCAATGAGTCAGTTGTTACCTCCTTTCCATTTGAGTTCATTTCTTGCGTAGTAACCGATGGGGAAACTGCTTTTCTGGGTATAGACTCCATATCTTCATTTTCTGTAGCGATTTTGTTCCTGGAGTTTATCTTGTTCTCGTTTTGGCTTCGTTTTTTTTCTTCCCGAAGTGTTCCTCAATTTTCCTTTGGATTTTATTAGTCGTAGTAGTATATTCCAACCCACGCTTCCATGGCTGTGCAATATCAGATGGGGTGCTAGTAGATGTCAAGCCTCCTGTATGTCCCGCGTGCACCTGTACTGTAATTGTGTTGGCTATTGCCAAACTTGAAATGGAGCACTCTGTGGTAATGGTTCTGTTTATTGGCTTCCTAGTTCCTCTGTATAGGAGCCATCCCATTCAGGGTATCTATGGTCATCTTGCAGGGCTTAACTGTGCAGTTTCATGATTAAATATTTCTCGAATGGTAAAGGTACCAAACTGTAACTGCAGCAGTCTTTGTCCCCAGAAATCAGATTAGTTGCAGTCTGTTCTCCTAGTGCTTGGTTTCCTGCAGTATCAATTGCGTTATTACACCCAATCTTGTGTGTTGTTTGCCCCAGCTTCTGGTGAGTCTGTTTTTTTTTTAAAATTATTATGCTGTCTCTTTCAAATATATAATCCTCGGGTCAAAGGATGCAAACTTAGTATAGCGGCCCGCAGTCCCCAAGGAGTGTTTGACCCAATTCAATATTTAGATATATAGGTCTAAAGAGGATCTAGATGGCCAATGAGAGTTGAAATAGCTTAGAGGAGCTTGACAGCCCGCTATTTAACAAGCCAATTTTACAAAATATTATATATTATATATTGTATATTAGGCCAAATAAAATATTTAAAATAGTTTCTGTCCTGTTTTTTTATCCGGTTTTCTATCCGGTGAACATTGTAAATCCCGCCCACCCACACTCCACCCAAGCGGCTGTAGGTGTAGATGTAGATGTCATAGCAGCATTACCAGCTGCCGTTAAACAGCAGGTAGTACATCAGCAAACAGTATTTACCTTCACTGTGAACGTAGACGGCCCTTCGAGCCCACCTTCGCTCCAAGCGCTGCACCAAAACACAGTGCGCGCTGAGAGACGGGGCTATGGAGTTGAAGCCGATGCTGCCAAATTTCCAAATTGCTCCACCAGCAGTTACACTGGCTCCGGCGCTTCCACTCGTCTACCGCACTTCCGCACTCCTCCTCTGAGCGCTGCGAGCAGGAGCTGGACGCAGTAGCTGGACGCTGGTTGCTAGCCGCTGGTTTCTGCAATGGCCGCTGCGATAGCCCGTGGAGCCGAGGAACTGGTAAGTTTGGGAAGAGCCGTGCCGTGTGACCTCCGAACAGTGAAGAATCAAGCCGCACTGAGTCTTCTCACAGAGCTTGCACAGAACTCAGCCGCCTCCGATTCTCACCCTGTCTTAATTCCCTTTGTTTTTCTAGCATTTATTTTAAGCCCATTCTGTTGGCAGTATATTTCCAGCCCAAGTAACAGTTTTAAGTCCCACTGGCGTCTGATCAATCAGGACCAGATAATCTGCATATAGGAGCCATTGAATTACATGGTTTCCTATCTTCAGTGGGAATGAGCTGGTACTTTTCAAATAGGCCCCAAATCTGCCAAATAAAATTATACTGGCCCGGGGCTAACACCCCTGTTTCGTTTCAATCCTCTTGCCGTTGGAATTGATTTAGACAGAAGCCCTTGCTGATTTAGCCTTACCTGTATTGAGGTGTTATGATGAAGGCCCTTAGGTAAATGAGGGGCAGCCCCATTTTTCTAGTTTCCTCCAAAGCCTGGCCCTGTTGACTGAGTCGAAAGCTGCTTTGTAGTCGAGAAATGCTAAGTAAAGGGGCGGACTGGTGAGTTTCGCTTGTTTATGTAGGTTTAAGGGAGCCAAATTTATGGCGGTGCCTAGTGGCGTCACAATCCCTGACTGGAATGTATCAATTATGCCTTCGTCCCTCACCCAAGTCGATAGTTTGTTTAAAAATCACTCTCCCAAATATTTTAGCTGAGATATCCCAAAGTGCCATCGGGCGATAGTTTTGTGGATCAGCCTGTGGGCCTTTTTTGTAAATTGGGACTATCACCGATGTTTCTCTCCCTGAGAACTAGATGGAACATATTAGATAGTATATCAGCCCATTGCTCCGGATGGGCCTTCAACATGTCGTTTGACAGCCCATCGGGCCCAGGCGCTCAGGATGCAGAAAGGAGCGCAATAATTCCCAGTATGTCGTCTTTATCAAATGTAAGTAATAATGATTTGTTCTTTATGTTTAGCTTGAATATGTCTTTCTGACTTATAGTTGTGAGTGCATATAGATCTTGGAATTGGTCTATCCAGGCTTCGTCCGATATCATATTGGCCTGTAATTCTTGCTGTTCCGTACCCTGCTTCTGATTTAAAATTGCCCATATTTCTGCACTGTTCTTAGTTGCTAATGCTTTAATCATGCATTCTGCATCTCTCTGTAACACTAAAGGTTTTGTGTGCAAAGCCAATTTTTGCTTAACGTTTTCAATTAATTTTCATCTTTTTACCGGGTCCCTAAATTCCAGACACAAAATGTCCTGTCTAAATTGCTTTTTTTTTTCTCTGCCTCCTGTACATCATAAGCATGGGTATATTTACTTCGGTTGGTCATTCTCCTTGGTCATTTTATCATGAACTGACCTAAGAGTAATGGATAGTACATGATCTCAGTACCTAGTCCCACTAATTGCTATTTAAATAATTTCAGCGTGGACAGTGTCCATTTAAATCGGATTTTCCCAGAGGAGACCTTCAGATTTACTCCATAAATGGGTCTCATACAGTGAGATCTTAAGACGGCCCAGCTAATCAACACTAAATCACAATTGCTGCTATTCTGAGGGATCACTATCGGGTCCTGTATTGAATCGAACAGCCCTCTGGAGACAAAAACGTAACCCAGAATGGCTGCCCAATTCCCCCTGGACCAGGTCGCTTTAGGGGGCATATCCCCCTTTTGAGTACAGTTTACCATTAGCAAGCCCCTAGATTCCATTAAGGCCAGCCAGCCATGCCTTGGATTTTTCTCCCTTTGCACCTTTCCCCTCCGCAAAACAGGAATTGTTTAAATCTCCCATTATAATGATTCCTTCAATTGAAGTTTCTAACATACACATATCCAGTAATTGATTAACGACCCTCAAAAATGCATCTGTAGTTCTCCCCACTGGATTCCAATTTAAATTAATAATGCCCCACGAGGCACCGTGTCCCAATCAAGTTTAATTAGCTCGGAATATAAACTGGGGACGGCCAATTAATATTTTTAATTCCTCTTAAAACTCACCCCAAAGAAAACTTTAAAAAGTGGGGTAAGCTGAGGTGGTGCGGAGGAATATTTCGGAGGAGAATTCATAGAAACAACCTTTACCAGGAAGTTATTTTCCCTTCAATGTATTGAATCCTCCCATAGATTCCTCATCTGGATAGACATCTATCCCAGTAAACTAGAAGGCAGGCTGAAAGCATTAGACCAGAAAACCTTTTAAACTGGTACTGCCAAAATGGTTATCCCTAGGTGTGGACAGATCCAAACTGTAATTCTTTGTATGAAGAGTTGTTTGCTTGTCGGCCTGGCAGATATCTTCCAAAGTCACCCCTCATGTGGCCAAGGGACCCACAGACTTCCTTCCCAACCTTTTCATAGCTCTACGCTCTGCATAAGACGATCCAGCAAGATAATTGTTTGGTAACCACATGGCCCAGGCACGTCTGCAGGAATGTAACAAACAACTAGTCGTCCCTGCAGAATGGTGCCGCCCTATCCACGTAATAATTTGCCCTCCGTTTTGGATCCCATCTATGGAGCCTCGCCTCCATCAATGGTTGGGATAGTGGGAAAAACACTGGCAACCCTATGTTCTTGTTAACGTGGAACTCAATACAAACTTCGACAAAAATGAGGCCTAACTGTTTGCCTTTCCCTTTAAAATAATTGGAGAAACGGGGCCTTACAAGACATCGCCTGCATCTCACTTGAACACCTGACTGATATGATCATCACCATCAACAAAGTAAGAAGCATTTTTGATGTAGAGTGCCAAAAGCTCAAAAGGGACTGCCATCAAGAAGGACGATATTAAGGTCCCAAGCAGGAACCACAAGCTTGGCTGGTGGAAAACTATTCACAAGCCCTTTGAGAAAGGGCAACTAAGGGGACTGAGAAGTAAGAACCCTGGCCTGGCAGCCTCTTAAACAGAGAAGGAGAAGCCAGATACACATTCACCATGCCCACCTGTAAACCCTCCTTGGCCAGGGGAAACGGACACTCCCAAGACCACCTAGAAGGTTTTCACCTCTCTCCCTACAACATTCCACGATCTGCATGCATAGTTGAACCTCATAGAAGGTCTGCACACAGCTACCAAAGTCTCCAAGATGACATGAAATCCCAGCTATCAAACCTTAGCCTCTCAAGAGCCAATATTGGAGGCTGAGTGAATCTTTGTTTGGGTGAAGCCACCAGTCCCTTTGACTGGGATGAGAGATCTGTCCACTGAGGAAGGTAACAAGGAGGGCAAATGGTCGTCTACATAAATTCTGGGTACCACTTTCTCCTCTGCCAGATTGGGATGATTAGAATTAGGCAAGCCTGAAATCTCCTCAACCTTCTGAGCACCAACAGGATTATTGGAATTGGGGAGATGCACATAGTGGAAGTCGAAACTTCATTCCTTCATTCCACCAAGAAGGTGTCCCTCCTGCACCCCCCCCCCGGTATCAGGTATTAATATCCCCAACAAAAATATCGCCGTAAATATGGCTGTTTGGTTCGCCATAGGCGATATTTTTATTGGGGATATTATGTGGGAGCGGGGGTTTGCGGGGTGTCCCCTGCACATTAAGAAATGATGCAGGGGTTGCGGGGGTGT